>PVIC010059508.1:0-10130 GCA_004025085.1 Thryonomys swinderianus | reverse complement strand
TGTAGTTCAGGCTGGCCCTGAGCTCACTATGCTGTGAACTCAGCAATCCTCCTGTCTCTGCCTCCCGAGTGCTGGGATAACAGGCATGAGCCACCACGCCCGGCACTGTGGTATGCGTTATTGATTATTGGTGGGTGTGAGTCTCCACGCCCAGCATTATATGTGGTTATCAGGGATCGAACTCAGGACCTTGCGCTTGTGAGGCAGGCGCCAGAACCACTGAGCTAACCCTCCAGCCCCAGCTTGAAATAGTTTATAACGCTGTTCTCTGCTTCACTTTCTGCTTACTAGCTCTCCTTGCAGCACACACGTCTGGATAATATCTCCCTGGAAGCATTCCAGCCTGGGCTTACCTCGCCGTGATGGTAAGAGGACATTTCCGCCACTGACCCTGCTAGCTGGGCAACCTTCACCTCTCGCTTGTCATTCCGCTTGAAACACGTGAACAAAACTTTTCTCTGACCTGGTTTCAAACCTTTAAAATTGTAAGAAGGGAAAACATTAGCACTCTAAATTTAAACTATTCTGAGCATCAGTTTCCATTTCATAAACAAGGATAACAAACTGGAACTCACCATCCACCATGGATGGGATAGATCTCTCGTTATCAGAATTGGAGAACAGGATAAGTTCCTTGTTTATGAAGTCATTATATGTCAGATAAGTGGTAGTTTGCCCATACAAATAATCCTGAGGGACCAAACAAAGCATTACACATTTGGTTTAAAATTAAACAGTGGTCCTAGCAGTGCTGAGCACAAAAATGAAATAAACTGCTTAAAACTACCATTTCTTTTTAAATATTTTATGAAAAAAAAAGAAATTTCCTAACAGTAATAGGATAACAGTTAATACACTCTGTATCATTATCTTCAGTAAGACAAAAAAGATTCTCTTACAAAGAAGAAACACATACTAGCACAAAACTTATTCTTTTTTTGGTGTTTTGAGACAAGGTCTTACCATGTAGTGCAGGCTGGCCTTGAACTCATATTTAGCCTATGCTGGCATGGAACTCATGGTGGTCCTCCTGCCTCAGTTTCCCAAGTCCTGGGTTACTGGCACATGGCACCATGCCCGGCATATTTTAAATGTTATAACTTACTGCTTTTAGGCCCAAGATAAAAACATTAAATCAAGCAAAGAGAAAAGGATGTCATCAAGAAACTTGATAAACATTATGTATAGGAGGCTACCACTAGCATATAAATGTAATGTTTTACAATACATTTAAAAAATTCAAAATAGTGATAATGCTGGACAGTGGCACAAGCTTGTAACTCCAGCACTGAGGGAGGCTGAGGCAAGAGGAATGAAAACTTGAGACCCTCCTGGGAAACTGAGAGAGACCTTGTGTCAAAAAAAAAGCTCGGGGGACAGGAGGATTGCTGAGTTCGAGGCTTGCCTGGGCACCATAGTGAGCTCAGGGCCAGCCTGAACTACAAAGCGAGACCCTGTCTCAAAAAGCAAAAAAAAAAAAAAAAAAAAGCTTGGGCCGGGCCTGGTGGCTCACGCCTGTAATCCCAGCACTCAGGAGGCAGAGACAGGAGGATTGCTGAGTTTGAAGCTTCCCTGGGCTCCATAGTGAGCTCAGAGCCAGCCTGAACTACAAAGCGAGACCCTGTCTCAAAAAAAAAAAAAAAAAAAAAAAAAAAAAAAAAAAAAAAAAAAAAAAAAAAAAAAAAAAAAAAAAAAAAAAAAAAAAAAAAAAAAAAAAAAAAAAAAAAAGCTTGGGATGTAGTTCAGTGGTAGAGGGCCACTGGCAGTGGATTTAGTCCTCCAGTGGTGCAAAAATAAATAAATTTATATACATATATATATATTATATATATATGTATATAAATAAAAAAAAGCAGTGATCAGGCCGGGCGTGGTGGCTCACGCCTATAATCCCAGTACTTGGGAGGTAGAGATAGGAGGATTGCTGAGTTCGAAGCTCGCCTAGGCTCCATAGTGAGCTCAGAGCCAGCCTGAACTACAAAGCAAAACCCTGTCTCAAAAAAAAAAAAAAAAAAAAAAAAAAAAAAAAAAAAAAAAAAAAAAAAAAAAAAAAAAAAAAAAAAAAAAGCCGTGATCAGGGAAAAAAATTCAGTAACCACCATTGATTCTCATCACCAAGAAAATTATATATAGAATTACAGTTGCTTTGGGCCGAAGGGTTAGCTCAGTGGTTCTGGCGCCTGCCTCGCAAGCGCAAGGTCCAGAGTTGGAACCCAGGTAACCACATATAATGCTGGGCGTGGAGACACGCCCACCAACAACCAACACCTCATACCACAATGCCGGACGTGGTGGCTCACGCCTGTAATTCCAGCACTCAGGAGGCAGAGACAAGAGGATTGCTGAGTTCGCAGCGGCTTGCCTGGGCACCATAGTGAGCTCAGGGCCAGCCTGAACTACAAAGCGAGACCCTGTCTCAAAAAGCAAAAAAAAATGCCAGACGTGGTGGCTCACGCCTGTAATCCCAGCACTCGGGAGGCAGAGACTGGAGGATTGCTGAGTTTGTGGCGGCTTGCCTGGGCACCATAGTGAGCTCAGGGCCAGCCTGAACTACAAAGCGAGACCCTGTCTCAAAAGCAAAAAAAAAGAATTACAATTGCTTTGTTCGTATCATAAGTGCAATCAATCCCTCCCTGACTTTAAGCTATGTTACTAGGTGATTTTTGAGCTTCATTGTAACTTCATCTGAACACTGTTGTATATGTGATCCAGTGTTGATAACAGGATGAGAGGGCCCATGACTAGTATTTTTCTGTGATACTGAGGCTGGAACCCAAGGGCTTGTGCATGCTAGGCAAATGCTCTACCACTGGGCTCTAACCCCAGCCCTAAAATTATTTATTACCTTAAATTTTCTAACTGAAATAACTATACAGTAAATTTAACTTGCTATACTATAAATCCCACGTTGATCAAATAGAATTTAATTACTTTGTGGGAAACATTTAAAATTTTTACCTCAGGAAGGCCAAGTAACTTCCGCTGTCTCCTATCTTCCATGAAATGAGTTAACCATTCTTTCCGATCATCTGTTTGTTTTTTGCTAAAGGCCTAGAAATTAGAAGATTAGAAATTAGAAGAAGATGACACTGGTACTAATATGTTCCAAAATATTTGTCCTATCAAATATGACCATAAAAATCTCATTTCCTAAAGTATCTGGTTCTTCTCTGTGATATGCTTATGAGAAATATTGTATTTGATAAAACATGTAAAAATCTGAAAGTTTCAGTTGATTAGCTTAAGTGGTAATTTCAAAAATTATCAAACTTACTAGGCTAATCGCAGCATCATCCTCAGGCCCAGAATATTTAAACTGGATACGATGTCTTTTCATATCTGCAAAGTACTCCTTAGCTTCCTTTGATGTGCTGGTACCCAAACCTATGAAACCAAGAATTCTAAGTCACCCCACGTAGCTTTGTATAGTGATGTACAGAACTGACAATTTCCATGTTTATTTCATTACAAACCTTTGTAGTATTTGACTTTCCATTTCTTATGATTTGGAGTAGAACTCTTCCATTCTTCAAATTCAGGAAGGCTATAGAATGCCATTTCTTGCTTATTTTTAGACACCTGTGTTAAAGAGCATCGTTGTGACCTTCGTACCAGGAGGTCCCTGCTTAACGCTGTACATTACGGGTGTCATATTTATATCCAGGTTTGTGGAGCAGGTCTTAGGATATTTAGTTTTGTATCCTATAAATCAGCATACCTTTACAATGGGAGTGATAAATTCCTCCAGAAAACGATGTCGCAGAAGAGAGGGCCAATTGTGATGGATAAAATTAATCAGCAAACCTTTGATATGGGATCCATCTTGGTCCTAAAAAATATTGGAAAAGTGAAAGTACAAAAGAATTGTAAGGAATCTTAAGAGTTATGATTGAATTTCACACTTTTTTTAAAAGGGGAACTTAAATAAAAGACGTACTTAAATTTAGTTCAATAGTTTAAAATATTTCCTAACAAATCTGACCTGATCTGTCATAATCATTATCTTCCCATAACGAAGAGTCTTCAATGACTCTTCATCTTCATAGTTTTTCTTGTATTGAAGACCCACGATCTTAATGATGTTATTAATTTCAGCATTTTCCATGATCTGAAATGAACACACACCAAGAAAGAGTAATGTTTTGTCTATAAATGTAAAAAGAATAAAGAGGAATAGTAATATGCATTGGTTGGGGCTTCCTGAACTCTAGTATTATGAATTATTAGCCTATCATTTTTCTGGGCGTTGAACAAAGGTTCTGCTACTGAGCTACAACCCCAGGTGTTTTACAAACTTATTGTAAGATAAAGTCTTGCTAAATTGTCCAGGCTGGATTTGAATTTGTGACCCTCCTGCCTCAGCCTCCTGAATAGATGAGATTATAGAAGTATACTACCATGCCTGTCACAGTCTGTATTTTAGTTAGGACTGAAAGGTCTATGAACATATGCCAGAAGTGTACACATTTAAAAAACTTGTTTTGTGGTGCTCAGTATCAAATTCACACAAGTTCAGTCCTCCTGATTTCTTTTTTTTTTTTTTTTGCTTTTGAGACAGGGTCTCACTTTGTTGTTCAGGCTGGCCCTGAGCTCACTATGGTGCCCAGGCAAGCCGCCGCGAACTCAGCAGTCCTCCTGTCCCTGCCTCCCGAGTGCTGGGATGACAGGCATGAGCCACTACGTCCTGCATTGTGGTATGCGGTGTTGATTGTTGGTGGGCGTGTCTCCATGCCCAGCATTTTATGTGGTTACCGGGGTTCCAACTCAGGACCTTGCGCTTGCGAGGCAGGCGCCGGAACCACTGAGCTAATCCTCCAGCCCCTCCTGATTTCTTAAAATAACAATCTCTCTAAGATATAGATCATAATACCCAATGAGGAAATGAAATACAAGTATAAAGCCCTACATTCAGCTAGACTTAAGAATTTAAATGGAGTTTTAAGTTCTACCTGTTTATGAGAAGCTTCCCGGACATTGAGTATTTTCCCTCGAAGAGGGAAAACCCCGTATCTGTCTCTCCCAACCACGCCAAGGCCAGAAACAGCCAAAGTTTTGGCTGAGTCCCCCTCAGTGAGAATAAGTGTACACTCGGTGGAGTTTCGGCTGCCTGAAATAAAAATACACTCATTAATTTTAGCACATCTAGTTCAACCTCAAACATAGTAACTCAGACAATGCTGTTTAACAGACTTGTGATAAACACAATTTAAAAGTAAAATGGAGCCAATAAGATACATATATACTTTAGTCGCTCCTTATTTGTGACTCTACATAATTTCAGTCCAAAAATATTATAAATGGAAAATTTCAGAAATAACTCCTAAGTATAATATTGTGCAATGTTCGGAGTAGTCACAGGTCCCACCTGGGCCACAAGCCATCACTTTGCTCCTGTGTCCACCCTGTGGCTGTCTGTCTGTCAGTCAGTCAGTAGGTGGCACGGTTATCAGACTAACTATTCCCCCCAGCGTTTTTACTCAAATCACCTTAAGTCACAGCCACACTATTACAGCACCTGATTGTGTACCATGCTTTCTGCCTAAGCCCTGTTAATACCTCACATCGCGAGAACGGTGATCAAAATGTATAGTGAATATAGAAATTAAAATTACTACAGTAATGATACATTGCCGTTCATTCCTTTCCAAATACTCCCGTGCACTTCAAACACACTTATATCCCACCATGCTTAGCATTTTCTCGAAGTCTTTCCTGTCTTTAGGATCAAAATAGTGAATGCCGCTGCTGAGTGCCACCCAGCAGAGGCAGCCTCATAAAGACACGAGGTGTGTCCTCCTCCGCCTTGCTCTCCAGATCTGGCACTGTGTGACTTTGGCCCCTCCCCAGAGTCGCAATGGCCATGAAAATAACCACTCTGCATCGATTCAGGACATCGAGGTAGCCATGACAGCATACTAAGGACATTCATGAAAGAGGACATCCACAACTGCTTCAGAAAATGACCACAGCCAGTGTGGTGGTTGTGCTTGTGTTTCCAGCACTTCAGAGGCTGAGTCAGGAAGACTGCCATGAGTTTAAGGGCGGCCTGCATTATACAGTCAGTTCAAGGGCAGCCAGAACTATAAAGTAAGACCCTGCCCTGCCCTTGCCAAAAAGAAAAGGAAAATAACAAGAATGACAGGTAAGTACTTTTGAAGCAAGGAGTATTCTGAAGGTATGTCTTTTATAACTTTTCTTATAATACACTGCTGTAATTGTTGTATTTTATTAGTTACTGTTGTTAATCTCTCACTGTGCTTTTGTCATAGGTATGTAGTCCAGGAAAAACAGTACATACAGAGCTGCTAGGATTCAGTGTCAGGCACCCTCCAGGAGCCTCAGAATTATATTCCACATAGGCAAGGAAAGAATGCTGTACTTACACTACTGCTACATGTTCGCTTCATCAGATTACACAAAGAAAATATCATTTTCTTTTGCAGTACCAGGGATAGAACTCAGGATCTTGAGCTTGCAAAGCGGGCATGGAGACATTGAGCTAAATCTCCACTCCCCCCATATAAATATTCTTACTTTATATCCCCAAATAATTATCCCAACATTATTTATAATGGCCCCAAACTGAAAGTAAATCAAATATTTAAGAACAGAGAACTGATTTTTTTTTTTGCCTTTTGAGACAATGTCTCCCTTTGTAGTTCAGCCTGGCCCTGAGCTCACCATGTAGCACAGCCAAACTTCAAACTCAGCAATCCTCCTGCCTCTGCTTTCCAAATGCTCGGATTACAGGCGTGAGCCACCACGCCCGGCAGTCTAGTCCTATTTTTAAATGTTCATCCTACACTAGTCTCATTTGAGGAGTCTGGTCTTCTTCTATCTGGGAAACTTATAAGTCTATTTTATTTACACCCTCCTCTAAGATCTCTTATATTTTAAATGAGGTTACTTTTTTTTTTTTTTGAGACAGGGTCTCACTTTGTAGTTCAGGCTGGCTGAGCTCACTATGTAGCCCAGGCAAGCCTCGAACTCAGCAATCCTCCTGTCTCTGCCTCCTGAGTGCTGGGATTACAGGCGTGAGCCACCACGCCCAGCACTGTATGTGGTTTCTGGGGAGACAGGCGCCGGAACCACTGAGCTAACCCTCTGGCCTGGCTAACTGATTTTTTAACAGTTATTATACTGAATACTAAACCTCAAGGAAAGAATATCCATTACATGCTTTAATGAAGAAAATAAATGGAGCACAAAATTTGAAAATATTATTAAATATGTACCTGCATCATTTGCATCATCAAGTTTAGGAATTCCCTTGATTCTGTTATGTTTTACAGCTGAACACTTCTTGTTTAACTGGACTTGGGCCTTAAACTTCACCCAGTTTAGTATGCTTTCTACAATACCACAGCCAATCGCCTGAAAACAAGATTCACATTAGGGAAGGATTATAACAGAAATGACCCCACAGGAAAATAAATATAACTCAAAGACTGAAAAAGATATAGAACAATAATTTCTTTCTTTTTTTTTTGAGACATGGTCTCGGTTTGTAGTTCAGGCTGGTCCTGCGCTCACTATGGTGCCCAGGCAAGCCGCCGCGAACTCAGCAATCCTCCTGTCTCTGCCTCCCGAGTGCTGGGATTACAGGCGTGAGCCACCACGCCCAGCACTGTGGTATGTGGTATTGATTGCTGGTGGGCGTGAGTCACCACGTCCAGCATTCTATGTGGTTACCGGGATGGAACTCAGGACCTTGCGCTTGCAAGGCAGGCGCCAGAACCACTGAGCTAAATCTCTGGCCCTAGAACAATAATTTCTTTTATGAGACAGGGACTCCCTACATAGGTCTAAACTGGCTTTGAGCTCACTATGTTGCCCAAACTGGCCTCAAACTCACGGTGATCCTCCTGTCTCTTCCTCCTGAGTGCTGGGAAGAGAGGTGTGTGTCACCACATCCAGCTAAAACAATTCATTTCTGACTAGAGGGCTGGGGATTTAGCTCAGTGATTCCAGCATCTGGCTCACAGGCAAAGTACCACACACCACAATGCTGGGCATGGTGGCTCACGCCTGTCATCCCAGCACCTGGGAGGCAGAGGCAAGAGGATTGCTGAGTTCGAGGCTTGCTTGGGCTACACAGTGAGCTCAGGGCCAGCCAGAGCTACAAAGCAAGACCCTGTCTCAAAAAAAAAAAAATGTCCGAATACACAGTGATAGAGTAATTTTCACTTTTTTCCAGTAAGGGAGCTGGTTGCTTTCAGCTCATTCAATAAACATTTACTACTGTGCTATAACGTGCTAGGCACTGAGCTTCTTGTTAAGGAAACAGCAGTTGAAGATTATACAAAGTTCTTGTCCTCAAGGAGTTTAAGGTATAACTTCAAAGGCAGAAATAAGATCAGAGATGAGAAAGTATGATAATAGTCATGATTAAATTGTAACAGGAGTTCAGCATTGTATTGGAACCAGCATGGCTGGGGAGATGGGTAGACAGGAAAAGTTTTCCTGAGGAAATAGAATTTAGACTCTTCCTGAGTGGAGGTCATTGAAAGATTTCAAGGGACTGGAGCCAAAAATATGTGCTTCCACACCGAAAGGCTGCATAAGGGCACTGCAAAGAAAGGAATGATACAGGGTGAAGGTTAAGAACATATTATAGTCATACAGAAAAGAGATAGTAGTGGGGGTTTAGAGGAATCCAAGAGAATCCAAGTACTTTCTCTGTTAGAGAAAGGAGTCCTACCTTTATTATTTTCATTTTCTAGCACTGGGGATCAAACTCAGGACCTTGTGCTTGCGAGGCAGACATGGCACCACTGAGCTAAACCTCTAGTCCCAGCTTTATTGTTCATACAATCAGTAGCTGGTTGAGTTTTGCTTAGTTTTGGTACTAAAATAGTAACCTTTTTTTTCTTGGCCTCACTTTGTAGTTCAGGCTGGCCCTGAGCTTGCTATGTATCCCAGGCAAGCCTCGAACTCCCAGCAATCCTCCTCCCTCTGTCTTCTGAGCACTGGGATTACATTCATGCACCACCACACTTGGCAACCGTAAATATTTGTTTCTTGGGACCTGTGGGTCACTGAGGATGGAGATAACTAATTTAGTTTGTATGTACTTAGACAATATAGGCATACTGATGATTAAGAAAGCCTCTGGGGCCAGGTGTGGTGGATCATGCCTGTCATCCCAGCACTCAGGAGGCATAGACAGGAGGCTTGCTGAGTTCGAGGCTTGTCTGGGCTCCATAGTGAACTCAGGGCCAGCCTGAACTACAAAGTGGGACCCTGTCTCAAAAAAAAAAGCCTCTGGGGGACTGGAGAATTAGCTCAGTGGTTCTGGTGCCTGCCTAGTAAGTGCGAGGTCCTGAGTTCAATTCCCAGGAACCACACATAACAATTCTGGGTGTGGTGACTCATGCCCACCAGCAATCAGTACCACACACAACACAGTGGCAGGCATGGTGGCTCATGCCTGTAATCCCAGCACTCCGGAAGCAGAGGCAGGAGGATTGCTGAGTTCGAGACTTGCCTGGGCTACATAGTGAGCTCAGGGCCAGCCTGAGCTACTAAGGGAGACCCTGTTTCAAAAAAAAAAAAGGAAAACCCCTGGTAAGATTAGAAGTAAAAAGCTAGTTTTGTTTACTTCCTTTTCAGGTTGGGGAAATGCAGTATAGTGTGGGAGGAGATCTATTTTTGCAGAGCTGAAAAGGGCAATGGAAAATAAAGTCAGGTGCTTCTATTTTTGTTTCCCTTGAAGTACTCACAGCTTTGATGAATTTTTCACTTAATTGGCATGTTGACCCAAAGCTCTTGGCCTGCAAAGTCATGTTTTCTTTCGTCTGAGAGTCAAAGGTTGGGTTTTCAATTAAGGCATTAACAAAAATCCACATGTGATTTTTCACCTGCAATGAGAGTTGTTGATATAAGTTCACTAAAACATCCTTTACAGTTTATTTATACTCGTCCTTCTGCGTTGACTTTAGAAACAGCAAAGTGGTAAAATAGTATACCTGATGGGCTTTTACTGCAACACCCCCCTTGTTCTTCTTCTTTACTACATCGACAAGTTTGGCCACAATCTGATCAGCTACATAGTCAACATGTCTGCCACCCTAGTGAGGAAGAGTAACTGTTAACCTCAGTAGCCTTAAAATGCATTTAGCTTTTTTACA
>PVIC010059507.1:0-10106 GCA_004025085.1 Thryonomys swinderianus | reverse complement strand
CCAAAATTTATGTGGAGCCAAAAAAGCTCTGAATAACCAAAGAAATCTTGAGCAACAAAACAAAACAAAAACCATATAAATATCATATTATTTGACTTTAAAATATATTATGAAACTATAGTAATCAAAACAGTATACTGGCCTAAAATCAGATACAGTGATTAGTACAGCAGATAAAGAGATCAAAAATAAATTCATGTATCCACAGTCCCTTGGTTTTTTACAAAGTTGCTAAGAACACAGTGGAAAAAAGGGAAGCTTCATGAATAAATGGTGTTGGAAAAATCAAATACATACACAAAGAATGAAATTGGAAATCCTCATCTCACATTACATATAAAAATCAAGGTAAAATACATTAAAGATTTAAACATAAGATCCAAAACTATAAAACCAGTGGAAGAAAAAGTAGAGGAAATTTTTCATGATGTTGATATAGGCAGTGATTTTAGAGATATGAGGATCAGAAGCAACAGAAGCCAACAAACAAGTAGGGTCACATGTCATTCAAAGGCTTTCTAGAGTCAAAAGAATGAAGGTACAGCACAGATAAGGGAAAAATACTTACAAGCCAAACAGATGATAAACTAGTAACAGTTAAAATATATAAGAAACTCGATTTAATAGCAAGAAAATAAACCCAATTTTAAGAAGCAAAGAACTTGAGTGAACATTATTCAGAAGAATACATATACATAGATAAATGAAAAATGTTCCAATTATTGATCATCAGGAAAATGCAAAGTAAAACCCCACGCATATGTTACATCACACTTGTCAGGACCACTGCTATACAAAGTAAAAGATAAGCTTAGTGCTCATGAGGATATGGAGGAAAGAAAGCCTTTGCTTAAGATTGCCCACAAGTAGGAAACATTCAAAGGGAATGTGGTAGGGGGAAGCAATGAGGAGAAAGAATAAATATGATTTGGAAAGAAAAAGAAATAATATGTATAAAGAGATTGGGGGGTTGTGGGGTGGGTAGGGATATGGGTAAAAATGAGAACTAACTCATGTCATACACTGGTACAAATTCCCCAATGTTGAGAGTGATTGTGAGCTGTATATAAAATGTACCACTAAAGAATTCAATTTAAAAAAGATTGCTGGTGTGATTATAAATTAGTATATTATGAAAAATGAAAAATAGAACTCACTGTGACCCAGCTCTCTCATTTCTGCAGAGGAACCCAGTGAGTTATGTCAGAGACATAGACAGTGCCACGCTCCATGCAGCCCTGTTCACAATAAACAAGAAACGGAAGCACTATAAACTTACGACACATAGTTATTTTCTCTTGAAAAGAAGGCAAGTATTTTGTGGCACACGGATAACCCTGGAGGGCATGATGCTAAATCAGTTAAGGCAGTTACGTTAAGGCAGGCACAGAAATCATAATCTCTACGAGTCTCTAATGCTAAACTTCTGAATCTACAGAAGCAGTGGGCTCAGACGTGAAGAACGGCACCAGCAGAGGACAAGGGCGAGGCAGGGCCTGGGGCACGTTGACCAAGGTGTGCAGACTTAGTTCTTCAGGAAGGCCCATCAGACAGTGGGGTGACCACAGTCAATAACAGCACAGCACATTTCAAAATCGTTCCACTAGTATATTTGACATGTACTAACTGCAAAAATAAGTACATAAGGAGATACATTAGTTGGATATAATTGTTTTGCAATGTGTACATACATCAAAACATCATACTGCAAATGATAAAATGTATATCCATGGGCCAATTTAAGAAACCCGTAACTAACTTTTCAAAAATGACCTCCTTTGGAACTTTGCAAAGGCTTTTCGTGCTACATCTGTGAGCCTGGAGCCCTGTAACCCATGATTGCACGGCCTGCATTCAAGAAAGACTGCCGCCAAGCCCACCAAAAGCCATCTTGCTTTTTCATTCCTGGAGGACCAAACAGAAGACAGTAGAAGAGTCCACGGTTCAGGCCAGAACAGTGGCACATTTTGTCCCCCTGGTGTGCTGCTCTTGCAGTGTCTCTCCAGCTTAGGTGCTGTGGATCCTGACACTTTCCCAGAATTCCCTGAAATGACCGCATCGGAGACACCAGGTGATGCAAAGTACACGATGCAGGTGTCGGGACCTCTTCAGACGGACGCACACCTGCTCCTGCCGCCGACTCGGCCCCTCTTCCCCGCAAGGCTGTAATGGCTCCCTGATATTCTTCTGGGGAAAGCGACCCTTTCATTGGACACAACCTGCTGAGGCTTTGAATGTAATTAAACTGAATGTTCGTCTGCAACTAAACCTATTGGCTTTTCTTGCTGTGAAATTTGAATCTTGAAAAAAGTGTCAAAGAATCAAAATGGATAAATCACTTTCTTTCTGAGGCATTGCCATCCTAACCTTGAAGAGAAGGTCTACAAATTCTGCTACTAGATTCTCAGAGCTTTCTTCTTCTTATTTTTAAAGATTGTCCCTGGTCTTGTGCCACTTCTTCAATCTTGTGGTTCCATAACTTTCTTCCTTTCCTTCCTTCCTTCCTTCCTTTTTCTTTCCTTTCTTTTCTTTCTTTCTTTCTTTCTTTCTTTCTTTCTTTCTTTCTTTCTTTCTTTCTTTCTTTCTTTCTTTCTTTCTTTCTTTCTTTCTTCTTTCTTTCTTTCTTCTTTCTTTCTTTCTTTCTTTCTTTCTTTCTTTCTTTTTCCTTCTTTCTTTCTCTCTCTCCTTCTCTCTCCCTCTCTCTCTCTCTCTTTCTTTCTTCTTTCTCCTGAAGGTATCCAGAATCTGTATGTGGCTTGAGCTCAATTATTCCTCACTGAAATAATAAGCTACTGTTATAGAGTCTGAATTTTCTCAGGTCCATACTTGCTTGGCCAAAATGAACTTGCTGCTCTTTCTCTGGCTATGCAAACAGAAAGATGTCTATTAATGACTTCATAAAGTTGAGTAAGTTTCAGACAATTGCTGTGCAGTCTCCCAGGAGTCCTAATTAGGATCCTTTATTTGTCTTCAGCTGAGGCAACCTGCACTCTGGAGGTGAGGATATTTGAAGGACACAGAGAGAGGCTGCAGATTATTTTGATTTGAGAGAAATCCCTCTGAGTGATTCTAACTGACAGTATTGTAGAACACTGCCCTACTGTAAAACTAACTAGACCCCAAGTAAGTATCTTTCCATTTTCAAGACAAATTGTCTTCCATTTGTAGCTCCTGACTGGCTCACCTCCTTGCTAATCCTCATTTTTCTTTACAAAACTGTATAGGCTTTTGTGCTCCTATCTCAGCAGTTACTTTGAGATGTCTTAGAAGATTCAAACTGCTTTACAATCTGAAGAAAACAAAAACACATTCAGTGAAATGGAAATATTGTTGATAGTCAAAATATTTACAAGTGCTGGCCTCTACACATAGGATATACTGTAGTATGACTGCTAATGATGGAAAGATATTTGCGTGCTCAGAGAAATACAGGACTAATTGTTCTGCAAGCATGGCACAAAAGTTACTGCCAAACGTTATATGCATTGCAGGGTATAAGCCAGGGGTTGCTTTTAAATCGAATCTCATAATTCCATTGCTGTCCTCTGCTCCCATTTGTTTCCTTGGGAATGTTTTGTTTTTTCTGTCCGCAACATTATTACCAGCTTCCATACTTTGGTGTTGATCTTGAGATCAAGCCATAGGCTTTTCTCCGTCCTCATTAGCAGAAGACTTGCTTGGGCTTGGGATAACCCGTGTTTTGCCACGTTCTTCCATTGAATTATCTATGTTTTGTTTATAAGAAATGTGTATTTGGAAGTTCTATAAGTACTTTCGGGTCATTTAGGTCACATCTGAAATCCTAATGCTCTGATGTGCATTGTGCCAAAGCCCAATAGTCTATAAAAATGCATGCAAACTTGAATTGCTTCCCTGGGAAAATAACAATCACGAAGGCTGGGTAGACAGCAGAGGAATTCTACTCACTATGTCACCCATCGCCTTCATGCTTCCTGTGCATTAGCTCAATTCTGGGGATTATTACAAAATGGTATTGGGAATGATACAAAACAATATTGGGAAAATACAATAATCTGCTTAAAGGTCTTTGTATACATGCTAAGTTCCTTAAATGTTCACCTTGGGAAAGAAGTAAGTGCTTCATTACTATTTGTCAAAAATGGGCAGGGCCTGAGATGTTACTATATTTTCTAGCTAACAAATTAGCCTGACAAAGTTTCATGTGGCAGAAGCCACGGGGCCCTGGGTAAGAGGCAGAGAATGTTATTCACTGTAAACGAAAGGGACGGTGTATTTACAACAGTTCTCCTTACTCCCAAATATCACAGAAATGACATAGATGGGTCCAGCCAGTTGCCTAATGGAAGAGGAGTCTTGTGCTTAGAGAAGCCACACCATGTACGAGAGGCAGTGGACCCGCTTGCCCTTTGTTCTGGGGTGAAATCGCCTTTATCCTAGTGGACAGTAAGCTGACTGTCCTCCTGAAAAAGGGTTACTCTCTACACCTTCCAGTTCTGTTCACAATCCAGTCATCTTTGAAAAGACAGTTCAGAATACAATAACGATGTTTACTCTGGAGAAAATGCTTATTTAAAAGCCTAGTCAGTAAAAGAACCTGGATATGACTTTGGGAAAGATGAGAAGGAAACCCGTAGCTGTCCGTCCCTGCCACCCTGTGTAACAGAGACTCACCTTTGCCCTCTGCCCTGCCCCTGCTCTGGGGGCGGCAGCCTCCCAGCTGGAAGCACTGGGTGCTGTGCAGGCCCCTTGGGTGCAGAGAGGACCGAGACTGCGCTGTGGCAGAAATGGCAATCCCCCCAGGAATCCGTGGGCGTTGTCAGAGCGAGAGACCGGAAGAGAGACCGTGTGGAGGGTGAGTATAAGTTCAAGCAAGGAAACTTCCTTAGAGATAGAAGAAATCCCCCGCGAGGGCCCTTTCCCGGTGCAGGCCAAAGGTTTAAGAAGTCTTTGTTTAAAATAAAGAGAAAACCGAGCTGTCCAACCCTGTAGTCAGTACTTCTTTCATCGTAATCCCTCTCCAAAGATGCCCCGATCCGTCAGTAAAGAACTTCACCTGTGCCCGTGCATTCTGAGGGTGAGGCTTCTGGAGACTGAAAGAGCAAATTTGCACCTATTACCTCCCAGACTGAGTGTAGAAGGGCCGAAAGTCACAGTCATCGGTAGTAATGACATGAGTTTTTCAGTTGTGTTCTTCAGAGGACAACCTATGCATGGTCCCAGCCCTGGGGAGGGCACTGGTGCCAAGGGGCCGTCACCTGCCTCAAGGCTACGTACTGAAGGATAAAATCTAGATTTCACAGGGTGTTGTTACTGCTGTAATCCGTTCTGTCTCTCTCTGCCATTTCACTCATGCTAATCCAGTGTTAACTCAGTTTGCGAACCTAATTCTTTGCATGAATCTGGGAAGGATGGTCATGTTCATTATCCTATGCGGAGTTCGTGATCAGAAGCAAACATTTCTGTTTGTGAACTGAGTTATTTCTGAACAGAAGCGTTTGTGCACTGAGGCAGGACTTGCAAAAAAGTGAAAATGAGAAATGATGGGAAACAAATGTCCCTTCTTACAATAGAAAGTATTTACAGACCCACTTGCCCTTTGCCAAGAAGAAAATTAATTTCATAAAGATCTCCTTTTGATTCTCTATCCTATTTATTTGTTTCATGTTGATTTGAATGGATATGCATATTTGTGTTGCAGTGTGTGTGCGCGCGCTTCGAATGGTTGAATGAATGAAAATTATTTTAATAAAGACAAGGAAGTGACATTTAATATCTTTTGGAGTGCTTTATCTATATTAGCTGAATTAATAGTTCACCTGAGCATTAGCAGACCAGTTTGAAAACAAAAACACAATTTGAAAGTCTTGAAAATATTAGTTAATATGCTACAACTCATAAAACGGCTCAGGGAAAACCTAGAATTTAAACCAAAGCCTGCTTGCAAACTTCACGCTATTCCCACTGCTGTGTGAATGCATGTTATAAAGCAGAGATATACAATATCTCATAGAAGACAGGCTCTCCTATCATATCTTTGGAGAATTTTCCAGGAAATCGAAGTGAAACTCTGGTGCTGACTTCAGGGGTAAAATGATTTCCAGCAAATACGCAGCTATCCGTTTCTCTGCAGAGAGGAGCCCTCAGACTCCACAGTGAATCTCCTCCACAAAACATTCTAGCTCATATCCAGCATTTTCCCCTAGCAAAATAATTCTTCCTGAAAGACTCCGAGGGCTTGCCAGGTGACTGAAAATTTCTAACCCCCGGGAGAGAAAAGCCAGCCAATCTAGAGGCAGAGACAGGCAGCAAGGTGTCTGGGGCAGTATTGTTCCCAGGTCTTTTCAGCGGGCACGGAGGGTGTCGCACAAGCTAGCAGTTAACAATATTTAATTACTATCTACCAGGGTTTCTGAGGATCGTTAACATGCAAATAATTGTTGCGATGTTCTTGTCAGCAGCAAAGCGGTGAAAAACAGAAGTGACTGGAGACGAGACGACAAACACCGTTTCTAAATAAAGGTTTTCTGGGAGGGGGAAGCAGGGTGTGCGGCTGACCGTGGGGAGAGAGAGGCGTGGAGATGCCGCCTCCCTCCGCTGTGCGCCACCTCAGCTGTCAGCAGAGGCCTGAGGCCGCCCGGGACCTCCGTCCTTCCAGGCGGAGCTGAGACCGAGGGCTGCTAAGGAAAAGCGGCCGTCCTGTGCCCGGGCCCCGTGCCAGCCTGGGACGCAGGTCAGAACATTGTTTTCCCTGTTGGGTCCACAGAAAAATTATAGGTCCCTAGAGTTTAATGTCCTCAAAAACAAAACATAGTGAGAGGATCGTGAAATGTACGTATCAGGAAATGTTTCACCTGATCTCAAGGCTCTGCTCAGTTACATTTATTGAATGATTACTAAATGTTGGGTGTTCTACTAGATGCTTTTTGTGGGTTTTTTTTTTTTTTTTGAGACAGGGTCTCGCTTTATAGTCCAGGCTGGCCCTGAGCTCACTATGTAGCCCAGGCAAGCTTCGAACTCAGCAATCCTCCTGCCTCTGCCTCCCGAGTGCTGGGATGACAGGCGTGAGCCACCATGCCCGGCGCTTTTTGTGTTAATAAAAATATATTATCTTCACTGAAAAGCCTCAAGTGAGTACTTACATTCTCATTTCATAACACAGAGACTGAGTCTCAGAGAGATTAGGAACTAGACAAAGCATCAGATAAAGGAATTTGTTGAGTTTACTGAACTAGAGGGGGAAAGGTACAGCCAAGGGCTGGATTATCTTTAAATTTTCCATTAAAATAATTCTTTAAGTCAAAGAAATAAATTGATCCATCTGTAATTATGCATTAGTGGTCAGATCTGAGCATAGTTACAAAATTAGCAAAAAGTGTTCTGCACAGCTCTGACTACGAGGCTAACCAGGCCTGGGGCTGAATTTAGAATATATTAGCCGCGGGGCTGGAGATTTAGCTCAGTGGCTCTGGCACCTGCCTCACAAGCACAAGGTCCTGAGTTCGATCCCGGTAACCACACACAATGCTGGGTGTGGTGACTCATGCCCGCCAGCCATCAATACCATATACCACAGTGCTGGGCATGGTGGCTTATGCCTGTGATCCCAGCACTCAGGAGGCAGAGGCAGGAGGATTGCTGAGTTCCAGGCTTGCCTGGGCTATGTAGTGAGCTCAGGGCCAGCCTGAACTACAAAGCGAGACCCTGTCTCAAAAAAAAAAAAAATAATATATTAGCTGCACTCAGAGGTGAAGACCTATGGGCCGACTGTCTATGCAGAGAACAAAATAGACCTTTTCTTTCCAAAGATTAAATCCTCCATACTGATTAGGAAACTGACAACACGCCTCGCCTCGAGCAGGGTGGCCTGGGCTTGCCTCGGAGCCCTTGAGTCCCCGCGGCCCGGGAGCGTGGGGCTTTTCTTCTCCCTCTGCTTCTGCTCGGCAGCCCGTGGAGCGCCTGGCTCTGCGCACAGGTTACGGGATCCCGTGGCCACCACCCTCCCGTCCTGCTCGGGATGACTGCGATCCAAGGGTATCCAAACAGTTCCCCGGAGGAGCACTTACCTGCTTCCCTTCCGTTTTCCTGATGTCACGTAAGAAACTCCGGGCGCTTTCGGAGAACGGCCTCGTTTCCCAACTGTCTGAGTCACACCAAACTTAAAAGCAGTTCGCTGACGTCGCACGGCTTTGTGTCCCTTAGCCCGGTGAGCGCCGTTTCCTTCCGTTACGCGGCCGAAGGCTCCGGTTTCTCCTCGAGTGTTAAAATGTATTTCTCATTAGAGCAAATGTTGGATCACAGAACTTGGCTTTGCGAGGGACCAAAACCTAGATCTCGGGGTCCACCCAAGGGGAGAATCAGATACCACTCAAAAAAGTGTAGTCAGATGGAATGAAAAATTCAGAGAATGCATTTATCTATTATTATACTCTGTACCGGGAGAATAACATGATTATAATTTAGAACGGGATTTTCTCTGGTAGCCAGGGACTAGGGATCATTTTTAAACTTTTTACATCTATGTCAAACTTAGAAATGAGGCAGCATTAGGTTTGCTCATTAATTTATAGACACGCTTACTCATTAATTATATAAATTTTTACTAGGGAATTCATTATTTTGACCTATGGCTTTATAGCCTTTAACATTATTGAGAATCATAACTGGGCTATTAGGAGTGAATATTGTACGAATGCCATATTCAAAATTTAAATTAACAATGGATAACATTTAGTGAGCACTAACTATGCGCTAGATACCATTTTACATACTTCAAAAACAAACCCAATTCATTTATTCCTTCAAGGTTAGAACTGTAACGATCCCACTGTAGCTTTAGGGTCTGAGAACACAGAGGTCACACATCTTCCAGGATGTATCAACTGCCCTCTATACCTAGCAGTCAGGGCTCAGCTCCTCTCTTCTAAAAGTTATTTGAGGTTTCATAAGGTTTCATATTTTAGATCCTCCATCCTTAAAGTATAATTAATTTTGTCTTGCAAAGAAAGCCCTAGTGATATATTAACAACAAAAAATGTAAATTTTGTAAAGTTTGTTTATTTGTTTCTAAGCCAGCCAATTTTGCTCACTTCTACTACAGATGGGTGGCTGTGCCCTAGGGATACAAGAGATAAAAATGAGTTCAACAAAGTCTGGGCTTCGAGGAAGTCAGCCCAGTGGCAGGCTGCTAAGAAGTCTGAAGTTGGTGACCAATATGCAATGTTTTTCCCTTCTTCTGACTCTGTAGGCCTATTCCCTTCTTTAGCTCCTCTGACTTTAACCTAATCCCACTTCACTGGATCTTTTAGTATTCTTGGCAATGCTGAGAAAACATAACTGGAGATATTTTGTAAACACCCAGTCACTTTATACTTTCAACACCATGCGAATCTCATCAAGTTCTTCCTCCGAGGCTAATTCACTGGAGCATGATTCAGAGTGAGTGTCTGGTCACATCAGTTTGCACAGCAAGCATCACTAGCCACCAATTTTCAATTTTGAACTGTGAAGATATATCAGTGTACAACTTGATTTCCTAACATATTGTAATGTCTTCAGTCTTTTTTCCCCTTGTTTATGGTTTGACTTGGAACATCTTCCTTCCGTTCCTTGGAAGACAGGTTGACCAGAAGCCCATAATAGGATATATAAAACACTGGGCTCAAATGACCAAAAAAGACCAGAATATTTCTTCCACCTGTCTTCCAGTTAAGGTTGTAGTGAACCTGGAGCAGCCAGGTGTTTCCGTTCTCACCTGAAGCCCAGCCTGGGCTGTCTGGAGACTTGCAGAGGCAAATCCACTCTCTACACATCAGACAGCTTCAGCCAGGACCTGCGTCTGTGAGAAGCATGTGTCTCAACCTCAATCCATTCAGGCTACTGCAACAAAGGATGAGAAGCAGAGTGACCTTTAAACAACAGCAGTTCGTCTCTCACACTTCAGGAAGTTGGAAGGTTCAAGATCAAGGCCTGGCAAATCAGTGTCTATAGTGAGCTTATCTTCTGGTCAGCGCGTGATGTCTTACCGTGCTCTCTGGGGGTGGGAGGAATGAGCAAACCCCGGGGCCTCTTTCACATGGGCACCGATCCCATTCAGAAAGGCTCCAAACTCACAACCTCGTCACTTC
>PVIC010059506.1:0-10150 GCA_004025085.1 Thryonomys swinderianus | reverse complement strand
CAAACATAAAATATTTTAAAGGACTAGAGATTTAGCTCAATACAAAGGCCCTGGGTTAAATCTCCAGTATCATAAAAAAGAATAAAAGCACGGGCCAGAGGGTTAGCTCAGTGCTTCCGGCGCCTGCCTCACAAGCGAAAGTTCCTGAGTTCGATCCCGGTAACCACATACAATGCTGGGCGTGGAGACTCACGCCCACCGGCAATCAATACCACATACCACAGTGCCGGGCGTGGTGGCTCACGCCTGTCATCCCAGCACTCGGGAGGCAGAGACAGGAGGACTGCTCAGTTCGAGGCTTGCCTGGGCTACACAGTGAGCTGAGGGCCAGCCTGAACTACAAAGCGAGACCCTGTCTCAAAAAAAAAAAGAATAAAAGCAACTATGCAACGTATCAAGTAGTGTTTGTTCTAGGAATTCAAAGTTGTTTCCTTATGCATAAATCAATGCTGTCCACTCTTAACAGGATAAGGATGAAAAATCACATCACAGTATCAATGAATAAACAAAACAAATTGAACAAAATTCAACAGTTCTGTTATTCACTTTGCTACTGTAATTTAAAGATATTTACTTTAGATCATGTTTTCAGAAGGTTCAGTCCACAGTTGGCTAGTTCGAAGGCAGAACTTCCATGATGAACTAGCATGGCAAATGAAAGCTGCTCAACCCATACCACCCAGGAAACAGGGGACAAATTAGGAAGTGAAGAGTCAAGACAAGAACACATGCTCCTAGGTAACCCCCTCAATAATCTACCTCTCCCAACAGGCCCCAAATCATAAAAGTACATCCAACTAGGGCCGGAGATTTAGCTCAGCGGTTCCGGCGCCTGCCTCACAAGCGAAAGGTCCTGAGTTCGATCCCGGTAACCACATACAATGCTGGGCGTGGAGACTCACGCCCACCAGCAATCAATACCACATACCACAGTGCCGGGCGTGGTGGCTCATGCCTGTAATCCCAGCACTAGGGAGGCAGAGACAGGAGGATTGCTGAGTTCAAGGCTTGCCTGGGCTACATAGTGAGCTCAGGGCCAGCCTGACCCACAAAGAGAGACCCTGTCTCAAAAAAGAAAGAAAGAAAAGGGCCGGAGGATTAGCTCAATGGTTCCGGCGCCTGCCTCGCATGCGCAAGGACCTGAGTTGGATCCCCGGTAACCACATATAATGCTGGGTGTGGAGACACGCCCACCAACAATCAACACCGCATACCACAATGCCGGACGTGGTGGCTCACACCTGTCATCCCGGCACTCGGGAGGCAGAGACAGGAGGATTGCTGAGTTCGCGGTGGCTTGCCTGGGTACCATAGTGAGCTCAGGGCCAGCCTGAACTACAACGCGAGACCCTATCTCAAAAAGCAAAAAAAAAAAAAAAAAAAAAGTACATCCAACTATGAACTCATCAAAAAGTTGATGGATACAGTGGCCTCATGAACCCTTGAAAGCGCCACCTCTGAGTCTTGTGGGACATTCTAGATCTAAATTATAACATTTACCTATCATAAATTAAGTAGAAATAGAAATGTATTTCCTTAACTTGATAAAAATCTATAAAACACAGCTAGCATCATCATTATACTTAATGTTGAAAAATTCAATGCTTTCTCCCTAAGATTAGGCACAACACAGGGTTTTATGATACCAGGGATCAAACTCAGGCCCTTATGTTTCCAAGGTAGGCACAGTACCATTTGAGCTAAATTCCCAGCCCTTTACCACCACTATCTTGATTAAATTGATTGCTATAAATTTTTGCCATAGCCAAAGGCAAGAGAAGGAAATGATGACTCAAAAGAATTAAATAAAATTGTCCCTACTTGCAGATAACTTGATTGTCTGCATAGAAAATTCAACAAAACAAGCAATAATTCCCAGAGAAAAGAAAGGTAAGAAACAATAATTTCAACAAAGTTGTAAAGTTACAAATAAACATACAAGTCAACAATATTTTTCTATGCTAAAAAATTGAAATTTTAGGGCTGGAGATGTAGCTCAGTGGTTCCAGCGCCTACCTAGCAAGCTCAAGATCCTGAGTTCGATCTCTGATAACATACAACAAAACTGGGCATGGCGACTCACACCCGCCAGCAATCAGCACCACACACCACAATGCTCACGCCTGTAATCCCAGCACTCAGGAGGCAGAGGCAGGAGGATTGCTGAGTTTTTGATGTTTGCCTGGGTACCATAGTGAGCTCAGGGCCAGCCTGAACTACAAACTGAAACCCTGTCTTAAAAAAAATTGAAATTTAAAGTAAAAGTTTAAGAAGTGTCATTTACAGTTGTTCAAAACCTACTCCAGCATAAGTCTAGTAAATCATGTACAGAACTCATATGCTAAAAACTATAAAATACTAATGAAGGAAATTGAAGAGGACAAATAAATGAAGAAGCATACCATATTTATAGATTAGAAAATTCAATAGTAAAGATATCAGTTCTCCTCCAAATAAAAGCAAATAAATTTAACCCAGTTCCTATCAAAATTCCCATAAGATTTCTACAGATATAGGCAAGTATCCTAAAATATAGAGAGGCAATAATGAATGTGATGATAACGTATGCCTAAAATGTACCAATAAACTTAATAAAAGATAAAATATTGAAGAGCATAAAAAATAAAATAAATAAAATATAGAGAGAGGGGTAAAGTAACTAGAATATCTCCAGTAACTTTGACAAGGATAAAGTGAGAAAAATCAATCTATCTGATTTTAAGACTTACTGTATAACTACATTAACCAGGATTGTGTGACATTAGCAAAAACACAGATACATAAAAATGGAGTAGAATTGAAGATCAATAATGGATCTTAATATACAAATGGATCACACACACAAATAATGGATTATAAATACACAAAACCAATTTTGACAAAGGTGCACAACTAATTCAATGGAAGAAAGACTTTTAAATAACACTAATGTAAGGGAACATCCTTAGGAAAAAAATAAATAAACTTCAACCTGAGTCTTATATCTTACACAAAAATTAATTCAATATAGATCACAGACAGTGTAAAACATAAAACTATAAAAATTTTAGAAAAACAAAGTCTTCAAGATCCAGGGCTAAGCAAAAACTTCTAAGATATGGCATAAAATCATGAACCATAAAAGGAAAAATGGTAAATTGGACTTGGGCAAAATTAAAACCTGTTTTGTGAGTCTATTAAGAAGATGAAAAAACAACCTACAGACTGAGAGAAACTCTTTGCAAACCACATATTTTACATAAGATTAGTATTGGAATGTATTAGGAATACTCAAAACCCAACAGTTAAAAAAAACAAAACAAAACTACCAATTGGAGACTGATGACGAAATCCAGGTCTGGCTGAGCCAGCTGCATCACACGCCAGTCTCCTATGTTCTGAGAGAGTCCTTGGCCCTCAGTAAACAAGTGAATACAAAAGCAAGCATTGAGCTAATGAAACCATGCCAGGGCTGGAGACCGCCTGGTCCTCCCTAGTGTTAGGCCCCTCCTCTGGCAATCACAGACCAATCCCCAGTAGCCACTGAGCTAAGGTCCCATCAAACCCCTCCCACCGTTTGTGGTATGTAATGCCTTACACTGAGTTCATTATACGCAAGCAAAGCGTTCCAGAAACCTCCCCAGAGTCTGGTGTGCATGCGTGACTCTGCACCTCACCCTCCCGGGTGCAGCTCCATGACAGCAACAACTGGCGCCCAAATGTGGGGCCTTCGGGTAATCCTTCACCTCTCAGGTGAGTGCCCCAACCTTTGCGGGGAATTCCTCCTCCCTGTGGCTCAGCAAGCCGCTTCTTTCCACCTTCTTTCCACCGACCTCACCTCTCCGAGCCTTACTCCCAACCATAATAGGAAATATCCTCTCTCACGACCGCACGACGCAAGTGGCTCCTTTAAAAACCTTCCTAAAAACCCGGGGTCTTACGGTCTCCCAGGCCAAACTACTAGAGTTCTGTGGACTCATGAAACGGACCAACCCTTGGTTACCTGAGGCCGATCTCCTCGACGCCCAGGTCTGGGATGGCGCAACCCAGAATGCCAAGCAAGCCCAGGAGCACGGTGACCTTCATCTGCCACTAGACTTTCTTCCCATTGCCTCAGTGATTATATGATGTGTTGACCCCAAGTTTCAAGGCCATTCTGAGGCTTGGCTGGCCAAGGACTCCTCCTCACAGTCCCAAAATGGCGCATGTGCCCCTTCTCTTCCGCCCCGCACACAGGCGCCTCTTCTCCTCCCACCAACGCCCTGGCGCCGCCCCCTGACGGAACACCAGCCCCCCACTTCCGCTCCACCCCTTAAACTGACAGGACTCTATTCTCAATTTCTGCCTTCGTACCACCTCTTTTTTTTTTTTTTTTTTTTTTTTTTTTTTGAGACAGGGTCTCACTTTGTAGGTCAGGCTGGCCCTGAGCTCACTATGTAACCCAGGCAAGTCTCGAATTCAGCAATCCTTCTGCCTCTGCCTCCCGAGTGCTGGGATTACAGGCGTGAGCCACCACGCCCGGCTGTGCCACCCTCTTTTGACGTTCTTCCCACACTGTGGCGGTCTCCTGTGTGTAGGCCACCATCTTATGCTCCCCCTTTCTGGTCTGCTTATATTTTGCCAGCATTACTATCATGGGTTGGGGTTCTTTTGTTCCCCAGGAAAACATCATAGAGCACATGTGCCAAAACAATAAATGTCACACTGCCTATAAACAACTACGAAGCCTAACCAACCCAACCTCTTTTCCCACAGGCACAGCAACAGCTAGACCTTTGCCATGATATATCATAGGAGCCTCTATTACCTCCCCAAATTTGGGGTCCCTTCCTACAGACCTCACACCCATTTTCCTTGCTCTTGGAGCCAATGCTTCTCTGCAGTCTCTGGGAACTCCTACTTATGTGGCGACTCATACCATGTCCTATACTCCCAACTCAACAATTTTGCCCTTCAGCACCTGTGTGTCCACCCCTACAGATCAACTCCACCGTGACTCTGATGCTATTCATTGACCCCTTGCACTTTAACCACTCTTCTAAGTGGTTCCTCTATATCGTTTAGATATGGAGGAACCAGCCATCTGGCTCAGTCAGCCTGACCAGCTGTCTCTGCTCCCAGACAACCTGACCAGCTGGGCAGTGAAACCCTGTTTCACCCACACAAAAAACATGAGTTGAGGGCCTCGGCCATCATCACCATCATTGTGTCCGTAGTTAACCACAGCCTCCACAGCCACCACTGCTTCAGTCACCTTGCACAAGCAGATCACCACTGCCACTGCTGTTAATCAACTCACTCAAAATACTACACATGCCCTTGGACAAACTTTGGCTCTCTTCCATTATACCCGTGCTGCCATTGTCAACCTACAGTCCCAAGTGGACTTAGTCCTTTGATGTGGTCACCTTTAAGAATATCTGGGGCTCCATTTGGGAGGGGTTCACAATGGGCTGGTCCAAGTTAAATTCATGGGCTCATGGGCTAATTTTAGGGTCACCCTATCTGCTGGCTCTTGAAGGAGTTATAATAGGAATCATAACTTGGAAAACCTCTCAGTGCACTAACTGCCACTATGACCAAACTCATAAAAATGTCATATTATTAGCAGAGGCCATCAAGTCTAAACAGAGAAGTGGAGATGATGGTGAAATCCAGGTTTGGCTGAGCCAACTGCACCACATGCCAGTCTCCTAGGTCCTGAGAGAGCCCTTGGCCCTAAGTCAAAACAAAATGAGCACTGAACTAATGAAACCATGCCATAATTGGAGATTGCCCAGTCCACCCCAATATTGAGCCCCTCCTCTGGCAATCATAGACCAATACCCAGTGCCCATTGAGCTACAGTTCCCATCAAACCCCTCCCACTGCTTGTGCTATATTAACACCCTACACTGCATTCATTATACAGAAGCATTCCAGAAACCTCCCAGAGTCTGGTGTACGTTTGTGACTCTGCACCTCACCTTCCTGTGTGCAGCTCCATGATGACAACAGGAGACTGGGCATGAAGAGGCATTTCTCCAAAGAAGATGAATAGATGGCAAACAAGCCCATGAAAAGATACTCAACATCACTAGCCATTGGGAAAATGCGAGTTAAAGCCAAAATAAGATAATACTGCATCTCTCAGAATAGTTACAATAAAAAATTGTGACAGTAAATGTAGACTGAGTATAGTAACACAGACCTGCAATCCCAGCTTTTGGAAGACTGAGGTAGGAAGATCATAGAAAGTCTGAGGCAGTTTTGGGCTACATAGTGAAATTCTGTCTCAAAAAAAAAAAAGTGGATGAGAATGTGGAAAAAGTCCATCGTTTACACATATATTGTACAACCATTCCGAAAACAGTTCAGTAGTTGCATTAAAAACTAGACATGTGCCAGCCTGAACTACAAAGCGAGACCCTGTCTCAAAAAAAAACAAAAAACAAAAAAACTAGACATGTACCACTATAGTATGAGAACTAGCAGAAAGAATCAACAAATGGATCTCACCCTATTAAAAAGCTTCTGCACAGCAAAAGAAGCCACTGGCATAGCTAAAAGACAACCAACAACATGGGAAAAAAATCTCTACTAGCTAAAGGGCTACTATCTAGAATATATAAAGAACTTAAACAAATCAGTCTCCCCAAGTTTAAAGACCCAATTCAAAAATGGGCATCTGAAATGAACAGACACTTCTCAGAGGAAGAAGTCAAAGCAGCCAAGAAGCATATGAAGAAATGCTCAACATCTCTGGTCATTCAAAAGATGCAGATGAAAACATTGAGATTTCATCTCACTCCACAAAGAATGACTGCTATTGAGAAATTAACCTGCAATAAATGCTTCAAGGTTGCGGGGAGGAAGGAACCCCTCTCCCTATTGGTGGGATTATAGACTTGTGCAACCATTGTGGAGATCAGTGTAGAGATTCCTCAGAAAACTAGTAGATGTCCCATTTGACCCTGTTATTCCCCTGCTAGGAATATACTCAAAGGAATTAAGAGAATCATAAAGACATATATGCAGCTCAGTTCATGATAGCTAAATCTTGGAAACAACCCAGATGCCCATCAACTGGAGACTGGATAAATAAAATGTGAGTTTTCTATAAAATGGAGTATAACTCTGCCATAAAGAACGATAAGTGTGAGTCATTTATATTCAAATGGACACACCTTGAGGACACACTAATAAGTGAAATAAATAGGTCACAGATATGTAAATACCACATCTTTTCTCTGGTATGAGAACTTGTAGATATAAATGAGTTCTAGAATGCATGATAGATTTTGTGAAATAGGAAATATTCAAAGGGAAAGTGGTAAGGGAAAGTAATGAGGGGGAAAATAAATATGATTTAAAAAGAAAACGAAAGCATGTGTATAGAGAGTACAGGGGTGTAGGGTAGGTAGGGATATGGGTAAAAATGATAATCAACTCGTGTCATATACTGGTGCAAATTTCCCAATGTTGACTATGATTGTGAGCTATATATAAAATGTACCAATAAAGAATTCAACTTTTAAAACTAAACATGTAACTATCACAGGCCTCAGTAATTATACTCCTAGCATTTATCCCAAAGACATAAAAACATGTTCCCATAAAAACATATACATAAACAGTGAAGTAGATGTAGTTGTAATAGCCAAAAACTAGAAGCAAACCAGATGTCCTCTGAAGGACAAACCAGGAAATAAATTATTGTAGCCACCATGCTGGGGCTGCAGAGGCAGCAAAGTGCCCCATAAATACAGCTATGGCTGTGGTCATCTCATGGGAAACTGAAGACAGACTAATACCCTGATTAGGAACATGGATCTGAACCCTAAGAAGACTGCCTTATGGGTACATGAGTAAGCCACATCTGTGAATGATGAGACCCTGGAGAAAGAAAAGATCAAACTGGACCTGCAATCGACACTTTCTCATTCTGCAAACACTAGGAGTGTACATGACAACAGAATATCCTGCTCATAGCCCTCCATCGGGTGCCTACACTGAAGGCCCTGCTGCCTCCTGCCAGGGGCTGCAGAATACAGAGGCCCTGAGAAGGGCAGGGAATAGGAGAATGAAGACCCAGTCCGAGGGTAGAACCCTAGCCAGAGGACACTGAGTATGGTTGGCAGAAAGTTTGTGGAGGGGGAATACAGAGATAGTTGTGGTTCACCTTGCGGGGAAAGGAGTAGGGATCAAGAGGACACTGACAGAACCCAGAAAAAACTGAGTACTAAGATGATTGATTATGCTGCATCCTTCCCTCCTTAAATTATATGAGAGGTCATATGTTAAGACAAAAAGCAAAGCTATTAATGTGTTAATAGTTAGCTTGTAGAGATATACTGCTTGCAGGAAGGAGGAGGGGTTAGAGAATGTCTTGGCTACTTTCTCATTGGTGGGACAAAAACCTGAAACCCCATGTTAAAGGAAGAAAGGTATATTTATTTCATAGTTTACAGAGGCTTCAACCCATAGTCAACTGGCTCCACAGGAGAGTGGCATAGCACGGGGTATCATAAGGAGAAACAGTCCATAGCATGGCAGTCAGGAAGCAGCAAAGTATCAGCATCAAGTCTACCTTTCTCTTTTATTCCATTCAAACTACCAGCCTATTGGTTGCCACCCACACCCAGGGTGGGCCTTCCCATCATCCACACCCAGAACTATGTTAAAGCAATCAGTGGGCTAATTTAGTTATCATGCCTTTAATCCATATTCACACACTTTAGATCCAGTCACCTCCCTATAGTACATGAAGATTTAGGGGGACACCTAGATGCAAGACGTAATAAAGTCCCATCCAGATCAACAAACATCACTCCAGTAACTGGGGAAATCATGTGTGAGGGAATACAACTCAGAGGCCTACAATATAAGAACACAAGGCAACAAAATGCCTCCAAAACTTCTGACTTCTCCAAAGCTGAGCCAGTGGGCACTGTGGGGGAAAGAAATTAAAACATAGCTGGGTGTCCAGGCTCACTCCTATAATCTCAGGATTCAGAAGGCTGAGGCAGTAGAATCACTGTGAGTTCAAAATCAGCCTGAGCTACATAGTCAAGGTCAACCTAAACAGTTATTTTTATCAGATCACAGTGCAATGAAACTGGGAATCAATAGCAGGAAAGATTACAGAAATTATGTAAACTTATGATTAAACAATACATTCATGAATAATCAACTGGTAACAAAAAAAAGTCTTAGAATCAAACAGTAATGCCAGTACAACATACCAGAACCTATGGAATACAATGAAAGTAGTTCTAAGATTATTATAGCTATAAATGCCCACAATAGAAAAACAGAGCAGGGCTGGGGATTTAGCTCAAGTGGTACCATGCCTACTTTAGAAGCATAGGGGCCTAAGTTTGATCCCTGGTACTGAAAACAAAAAAGGCAAAAAAGAAAAACAGAGCAATCCCAGATAAACAGCTTAATGATGTACCTCAAGGCCCTGGAAAGCAAAAACATTCCAAATCCAAGACTAGTACGGGGAAGGTTATTATAAAGATTAGAGAAGAAATAAATGAAATTGAGACTAAAAAATACAAAGAATTAATGAAGAGCTGATTCTTTAAAAAAATTAACAAAACAGACAAGCCTTTAGCTAAATTTACCAAGAGAATGAATGAAAAAGCCCATATCAATGCACTTAGAAATGGGGGGGGGTCACAACAGACACCTCTGAAATTCAGAGGATTAAAAGTAACTACCTCAAAAACTTGTATTTCAATACGTTGGAGAACATAAAAGTCATAAACAGATGTCTAGATGTAAGTGAATCACCAAAACTAAACCAAGAAAATAATAAAAATATTGAACAGTCTAGTAAAAGGCAATGAAATTAAGGCAGCAATTTTAAAATTCCACCAACTAAAGAAAGTCTGGGACCTGATGGATTCACTGCTGAATTCCTATGAACTATGGAGAAGACTTGATGCCAATACTCTTGAATTCTTTAGTAATAATGAAAGGGAGATAATATTGCCAAACTCATTTCTAAAAGTTAGTTTACCCTGCCACTAAAACCAGATAAGGACTTTAAAAGAGAAAACTATAAGCCAATCTTCTTGATGAACATAGATACAAAAATCATCAACAAGAAAATGGCAAAGAAAATGTAACAAATCATTAAAAAGATTATGACTAAATCAGCTTCATTTCAAGAATGGAAGGATAG
>PVIC010059505.1:0-10106 GCA_004025085.1 Thryonomys swinderianus | reverse complement strand
AGCACTTACATCCTCAGTCCTAGTACCCTTGACCCTAAAATTGAACCATGCACCAATCACACACTTTAGATCAGGCCATTTCTGAAAAAGCCTCACTGGGGGACATCTAGACACAATCCCTAACAACCTTTCAAGTGTGTCCTTAGGCCTGTGCAGCCACAGGAACTCTCCACCAAGAAAGGGCCGTGTGTGGGAAGGCAGCCAGAAAGGCTGTTATTGCAAGATGTCGAGCTTTCTAGTGCAAATACAAGCTAGCACTCATCAAGTTAAAGAAGAAAGAAAAAATGATTTCTGAAACTCTATTCAGACAGCACAAAACAAAGTACCACTTTGGCAACAGACCACTTGATAAAAGCATACATTTGAGGGTCAATAATATATCAGAGTTGTATTAAAATCCAATATATTGACATATGCCTGCATATAGACACTCAGTGTCCCTTGTACGTCACCTTGAATTGTGAGGACCTCCTCTGGTCTTTCTCAGTCCCTGTCTCTGCTCCCTTTCACATCTGCACAGAGATGAGGTGGCTGAAGCAGCAGCTCAAGAAATCACACACCTACCTGGCCCTTGTTTCAAACCGGAAATTTTGGTAAAGAACCACATAGGGGGCTTTTGGGGTTTTATGCTCTTGCCACGGTCAGAATACTAAACATCTGGGCTTCTCTCTCGGGCTCACAGAAGAGCAAAACCTTAGCATTGCGAGATCACTTAGAATTACATCCTCTTACTTTCTAGAATCTTTAGCCCCTTTCAGATGCCTAATTATGACCTCTCAGTTTATTACTGCCATTGTTTTATTTTGCAGTGACAATATTATTAATGTTTCTGTAGTTGGATAAAACTTTTGTTTTAAAGGTCAGGACAAACCAGCAAATTAGTATCTCAACCCAGCAGAGTCCAGAAAATGACAACCATTCCTCCAAGATTAGGAAGCGTATTGTTAGAAGAGCAATGGTGGTTGCCTGGGGGAGGAAGGCAGAATGGCTGGTGTTAAATTTTGCATCGCTACCAAGTTTTGGATACTGTTTTTCAGCAAAGCCCTTTCAGGTCTGTTATTGCATTTAATCTCATATGATGCACTTACACATTACTTAGGGTTCATATCACAACCAGAGCACAAGAGAGACTATAAAATGTGCTATAAAATCATAGTTAACCACTCGTGAGGCACAAATTGTGTAATTAAAGAAATGTTGAAAGTAAACCAGCCTTCGCGAGTAAGTCAATAGCCTTTATTGCACCATGCCTGAGTCCCAGCAAGGTAAGATGACTCACCCAAAATTACTCTGCCAGGAAAGGTCAAACCTTATCCTGACTCCACACAGCAATTCTTTGCTGTTAAAGATCAATTTACTACCGAAGAGAGCTGGGACATGACAAGAGATTTTCCAGGGAAAATAGACCCAGGGCTGAAGTATGCCTTAGGGCAATGCGACTACATTCAGGTGGCACCTCTCGTGTCTTGGAGCCACGTGGCACAGTACCCACCATACATCCACCCATGTTGCTGTGCCCAGGTGAGACAGGAAAGCAGTGGACAGCTAAGGCTGTCTGGAAAAGGAGGCCATGACAAGATCCCAGAACACATGAGCAGGACAGTTCTTAAAACCCTGCATGTGAACTCGAGAGAACTTGAGCAGATTTTCAATAGGATGCCTAAACCTGTCATCAAGCTGAGGACTGGGTGATATGAAAAGGAGAGTTCACATTGACTTTTTGCCCCTGTGTTCAGTCTTGCGTGCCACCCACTTTCATGCTGTAAGGGTGCAGTTCTTTTCCTACTTTTACTTGACCTGAACTTGCTCTCCGGATCCCATTGCTTTACCATCTTTAATAAAATTCTGTTGCCATTTACACTTGTCTTGACCAATCCTTTGCTCAGAAAGAACCTAGAAACCACTTCTTCCATAAGGAAACTGCAGGACCCCGGGTCCTTGTAACACAAGGCCTTGGTTTCTCATTATGAACCTAGTCAACACTCCAAAGGTGTCTATTTTCTGTTTGTTTCACCCTAGACTTCTTTTTCTAAAGAGATGTTTTCATTTCCAACTTTTAGTTTTTTTGGAAGAATATTTTACATGAAATAATCTCAGTCCATTTCAAGTATATAATTCAGTGATTTCTAGTAACATTACTGAGTAGTGTAACATCATTATAAATAAGTCTTAGAAAATTTTCAATCCTCTAATAAAGGTCCCTTTATACTGTCTCCCCATTCTACACCTTCAGAAAGGACAGAGCATTTCAAATCCAGCTACGAAAAGAAGAGAAGCATTAGTGTTTTTCATGGACGTGCTGCCTGCTCTCCTTCCAAAAAATTCTTCATGCCCATGAAGACAAGTTGTTCACCATGCTGATTTATCTCTCAGAGAGTGAATGTTGCATTGGTTACACTTTGAGGTGTGGGTGAGTCTGCTCACTGTCTTCCTGGGATAAAATGAGCAAGACTGCCAACGCCTCTGCTGTTTCCCCTCTGGGCTACCCTATCTCTCAGTCATCTCCATTTATGTAGCTAAGGAGAAGCCACACTTACCCAGCCTCTTGGTTCTACTGGTGGGAACTGAGTTTGGGGAAATGAGTCCGCCCATCTCTTATCTAGATGGGCGGCTATTTCTGGGGTCACTTGTACATGGTCTATCTCTTGCTCCTTCTTTGTATTTCCATAACAAGGGAGCTAAACTATGTCCCACAGTTCTACCCATTAAGAAATGACCAGCACATCATTGAATATGTATGTCTATGGAACTGCTTAAAATATTTATAAATTCTCATATATTTAAAAAATATTGAATAATGTATAGAAGTCCTTGCAATAGCATAGCAAAGGGGAAAAGAGGACACCATACGTTACATAAGGCATTTTTAATCAGTGAATTTAGATAAGTGACCCTAAGTATGTGTGCATCAAATATATCTTGAAAGAACCAGAATATTATCAGTGGTTATCTTTGTGTGGCAGAATTATGGTTAAATATTTTTATTTATTTATGCTTTCAATTGTCCTATGAAGAACATATGACTGTTGTAATATGAATGAATGAGAGGAAGGACAGTAAGTTTTACAATACAGCAGAGCAGCATCTCAGGCTGAGGGAGTGTCTTCCTCGTGTTTGCTGTAGCCCAGGTGCACTGTCAGCACCAGGTTCTTCTGATTATTAACATCACTGTTATTACTGTGCTAATCACAGTGTGCAGGACTCCTTCCTCTGTGCTAATCATCCACCACACCTGGGAGACTGATCTTGGTTGGGGAGAAGAGGAATCCTGAGTAGACAGACAGTTTGGACAGAGTTCAGAGACAAGTTAGCCACATGATCAAGAGAGCAGGGAGGATCCTTGCTGGCGAAGAGATGAAAGGAAGCTCCACATTTATAGCTGTGCTAAGCAGAGATGGGGTGGGGGCACTTGAAAACAGAGCCAAAACATTTGAAAATCATGAGCAATAAAGAGTGAGGAGAGAGCTGCGCAGAACCCAGTCCACGTTGGTAATCGGATGCTCCACTAGCCGGAAACATGGAGCGTGAACATCACGGAGTCTTCCATTGGCACAGCCACTCAGGTTCAGAGCCAGTCCCCACGAGAAGAGAGAATCCCGCCATTCGGTAAGTAGAACATGATGTTGCATTGTACTGGGTAAACGCGCTGGCTTCACCAAGCAATGTGAGCCATCAATTCCACATTCCTCAAGGTGAGGAGAGGCCCTTCTGGTTCGAAGCCCAGATGCAAAATGCATTCATCAATTACAAGCCAGGCACACTACAGCAAAGCTTGCTGCGGCTTCAGCAGCCTAGGAGAGCTGCCCAGCTCTTGCTGCTTTGAGAGAAGGACCACTGCTATTTATTTATGTTTCTTACACTCACCCATTCAGAAGGATTTCCTCAGGGGCTCTTGTTACCCAGTTTTGTGCTAAGTGCAGCTGAGAAGTGCAGCTAAACAAAAGATTTGATCTTTGCTCTTAGGAAACTTACACAACAATCATGAGGTCAACAAGACAACCTTTCATGGGTGTTGTTGCCAATGCTCTGATACCTCCTGAAAAATCCAGAGGCCCAGAGCTGGGGAAATGGGGCGACCCCAGCAAAAACGGGGGAGGGGGAAGGGTCCTGTCATACAGTGAGTCCTGCTGACCAAGTTGAATTGCCATTCCATTTTCCAGGTTCATGAAACACACACATTACGACCTGAAAGAGAAGGAACTTAGTGCAAGCTTAAGAGATTCTGTGCCAGAGAATCATTTTAGTTCATCTTTCTACTAATGCAGAGAATCTTTCTACTAATTCTACTAATGCAGAGGATCAGTGAAAGAGTAGAAGACAGGAAACAAGAGGAATGTGTCAGGGTTCCATTTCACAGATGAGTGAAAGACTGAATGGAGAAGCAGCGTGAAGCAGAGAGCAAGCAAAGCAATAGTTAGAATCCCAGAAGGGAAGCCAGGAAAGCTGCTGATAACACTGTTGCTGGTGAGCAAGTCTCCAGAATCACTGACCAATACATACTGATTCTCACCAATATGCTTACAAAACAGAACAGAAGAACTAGGTAGTGGTGGCAAAGCTATGGTACTTAGGCTGTGGCTAACTCTTAACATTAAAAGCTCTAAAAAGTCTTGCCATTACTGAGTTAGAGATTAAGGCAAGGTGGGGTGGGTTCATTTTAGATTGGTTAGTCTTACAATCACTGGAGATCTACTGATGCTACAGACAATTAAAAACAGAACTGGATCTCAAGGGAAGAATTTGATCAAGAAGTATGGATTTGTGAGTCAGTTCACAAAACAGTGGTGAGAAGTAATGGGAAGGAGAAAATATATTGGAAGAACTTCTGAGAAGAATATCTGGAAAGGTTTCTACTCTTGATAGGCTATATTTGGTATATGTAGTGTATTCAAGGACAGAATACATAGTAAAAAAACACAGGAAGGTTGAAGAAGTGTTCCTTAAACAATGCTATACTTTGGATGTTAAATGTCACCCTAAGATCCATGTTAAGTCTTAGTCACCAAGCTGTGACATTATTGGTATGTGTTGGAACCTTTAAGGTATGGGTTCTAGGGAAAGCTTTCAGGTTACTGTGGGTGTACTTTTGAAGAGAATACTGGGGTCTAGCTCTCTCTCTCTCTCTCTCTCTCTCTCTCTCTCTCTCTCTCTCTCTCTCTCTCTCTCTCTCCCTCTCTCTGTCTTTGTCTCTCTCTCTCCTCAGATTCTGCAAAGTGAACAGTTTCATTCCATCATCACAGACTCTCCATCACAATATGTCACCTCACCACAAGCTCAGAAGCAATAAGTCAACTGACTATGGAGTGAAATTTCTAAAACTATGAGCCAAATGAAGGATTTGTTCCTTTTTCAGGTGACTATCTCATGTTGATTTGTTACAGTGACAGAAAGGTGACAACAGCACCCATGAACAGAAGCTATAGAAGCAATTCATTCCATTCAGCATACATTCAAGAATCTCCCTCTGTGTATTAAGTACTTTGTGCTTCTGGAGAAATAAGTAACGTACCCTGGTATCACAGTGTTCATGATCTAATGAAAGATATGTATATGAAGAACTGATTGTTATTACTGACATAAGAGCTCTAATGGAAATAAGATTTTGTAGAAGGAAGAAGACAATGATAATTTAGAAAGTGCTGGAGGGTTTTGAAGAACACATAAGAGTCAACTAGGCTAATGAATGTTAAAATTTTTCTAGACCACTCAAAATTTTTTAACCACATGCTAAGATAAAGACTGAGGGGGGGCCAGAGGTTTAGCTCAGCGATTCTGGTGCCTGCCTCACAAGCGCAAGGTCCTGAGTTCGATCCCTGGTAACCACATACAATCCTGGGCTTGGAGACTCACATCCCACCAGCAATCAATACCACATACCACAGTGCCGGGCGTGGTGGCTCACACCTGTCATCCCAGCACTCGGGAGGCAGAGGCAAGAGGATTGCTGAGTTCGAGGTTTGCCTGGGCTACATAGTGAGCTCAGGGCCAGCCTGCACTACAAAGTGAGACCTGTCTAAAATTAAAATAAAATAAAATAAAATAAAATAAAATAAAATAAAATAAAATAAAATAAAATAAAATAAAATAAAATAAAATATAAAATAAAGATAAAGACTGAGGGAGAAATCTTTTGTGTTACAGAGCATGAAAAGGCTCCTGGTGGATGAGTACAAAGATACCAGTATTTGATTGGCTGAAAGATTTAAGGTTAGCTTGGTTTGCCCCAGTGGTCTAGCCAAATTTTATGACTTCTAAATTATTCACATATTTGATTTCAAGTTGAAGCACATTATTTTCTAGATAAATCTTTCTGAAGTGGTGATCTTCAAATTCAACTTCATATGAGAATAAACTAGAGAAGTTTTGAACCACAGGATGCCAGTTCTCACTCGAGTCTAACTAAATCAAACCTGTGGGGAGACAGTTATAAAACTTGGGCACCTGTCTTGGAAATGACCATCAAGTGATCCTGCTGCATATAAATCACTAGTTCTTAATCTTTAATGGCATTGAAAGTACCTGAAGGCTTACGAAAGCAGAATGCTGGACACCCCAGCCCTAAACCCAAGAGGATCTGATTCAGTAAACCTGGAGACAGGCTTAGAATCTCTACTTTCAACAAATTCTCTCAGGAGTTTGAATTAGAAAAGTTAGATGATAAAATAAGAGGTACAGATAGTAATAATACTTCTGAAGAGAAAACTGCATAGCAGTTGTAGATAAAGAAAAAGACCTTTTCTGACCTTTTCTATGCATCTGATACAGAGACACACAAATATACCATTTGTCATTTTTCCAGATCCATTAATTATGGCTAAGGTATTAGTCTATAACAAGTTATCCCCAAATGCAGTGACTTAAAACAACCACAAGCTATTCTCAGAGGCCAGTAGGATGGTGGAGATAAGTTAAGTTAGGTGTATTTCAACACTAGTCTATATATCTTTCAACCTCCTCCTTTGCTAAGAAACAAGATGGGGTAAATTATTTTCATATAGACAAGAAATGAACAAAAACATCAAGAGAAAGCATGCAAGATTTCTTGGCACATAGACTCAGAAAGGGGTACGCCATGGTTTCTGACTCTTTGCTCAAATTGTCACATTTTTCAAATGTCAGGAGACATGCAAAATTGTAGGACAAAGCAGGTGGACAGAGTGACAGAGAACAGGGATAATGCAATCTTCCATATTCCTCTCCTTTGGCATGAAATGTTTCATATTCTAACTTAAATGTTCATTGTCTTATCTGTTAACTAGCTTCTAATAAAGATGTTTTATTCTTGCATTATTAAAAATTCCAAAGCCTCCAAAACTCCTATTTTAATTCTTGATAAGTCATTTACTGCAAGTCAGTTTCTATTTATCCCTAGTCAAATAGTTTAAGCAGTTTTCCATATGTTTTGTATACAAGTATACAAACAAAATATATAAGAATAAATATGTACTTAAAACACCCTAGATAAGAAGCTCTTTTATGAAAATAAATTATTCTTTTATTTTTGATCCTGCTATTTGCTTTCTTTTTCAAAATTCTTCTTTAACCCTATATGGAGTTGAAGACATCTGTGCAAGGAATGAATAAAACAGATTAAGTGTCCTCTTTCTTTGACTGGACTTCCTCTTCCTCTTATCTCTCGTCTTACTTACTGTGATGGTTTGCACTGTGTTCCCTATAAAGATATGTTGAAATCCTAAGCCTAGTGCCTTCGAGTTCAACCTTCTTTAAAAATAGAGTGGTCCCAGGACCGGAGATTTAGCTCAGTGGTTCCAGCGCCTGCCTTGCAAGTGCAAGGCCCTGAGTTCAATCCCCGGTAACCACATACAATGCTGGGCATGGAGACTCACGCCCCCCAGCCATCAATACTATATACCACAGTGCCGGGTGTGGTGGCTCACGCTTGTAATCCCAGTACTCGGGAGGCAGAGGCAGGAGGATTACTGAGTTCGAGGCTTGCCTGGGCTACACAGTGAGCTGAGGGCCAGCCTGAACTACAGAGTGAGACCCTGTCTCAAAAAAAAAAAGTAGAGTGGTCCCAGAGGTGGTGATTGAAATGAAATGGATTATAGTGTAGTAGTTTGGGTTTTAATCCAGGATGGCCCAGGTCCTTAGCGATGATAATGTGAAGGCGTGGGGAGATGAGGCATAAGGCAGAGACTGCAACAGTCCAGCTCCAGCCAAGGAGTTCCAAGGACCCACAGCCCCCACCACCAAAAGCTTGGAAGGAGAAAAAAAAAGGGTTCTCCTCGAAGTCTAAGAGAACATGACTCTGCTGGCACCTTGCTTTAGGATTTCTGGCCTCCAGAATGGTGAAAGAATAAATTCCTATTGTACTAAGCTAACCAGTTTGTGGCATTTACATTTCTTACAACAGCCTCAGAAAATTTGTGCACTGGCTAGAAGAATCCAGCTTCTGGTGTGGTTAGCAACACGCCATGAAAGATCTGAATGGCAATTGCACATGGGTTGTGGGCAAGAGGACTGTGGTCTCCACTTGACAGCTTCTTCCCGTGCACAGCGCTGGTCACAGAGTGGGAGTGAACAATGGAAGCTTCTTTGTCTTTCCTGAACCTGCTGAGGCTGAGGGAAAGGGCTCTAGGGCCACCCCCATCACCAACCATGCTTTCTGCTCTGTTTTCTCCCAGTGCTTTGTGATTTCTCATTATAGAAAATGAGTAAGAACATTAGACTGGAAGGAATTCAGAAGCCACCTGTCCAAACTCATCTCCTGTATGAACATGTCCATGGGAGACAAGTAATATGCTCCAGCAGCCTCTCTCTGAACTAAAAATTGGCCTATACTCTGCTCTTAGCATCATTTCTGTCCATTGTTTAATAGCCCAACATCTCAGGTAATACAGCTTCATATAAAGCTAAAGTCCATCTTCCTGATCCCCTCATCATTGGTCTCCTGCCTTTTATATAGATACTGAACAAACCCCTGCTATGATTTTCAAATATTCAAAGAAAGATACCGTCCCTCTGAGGACAACTGAGCCCAGAATTTTTACCTCTTTTTCATGAAAACATGAATTCCAGATCTTTTCTTCACTACTTTATCATTTCCATTCTGGAAAGACAACCCTTACTTAAAAAAAAAAAAAAAAAGACTAGTAATCTGTTCCACTCAGGATGCATATGCAGCACCCAGTCAAGTCTTGAATATTGTTTTTTAAATAGTTCTAGACATATAAAAAGTCCTCCTTGGAAAAGAATGATTGGCATGTTTAATTCAAAGGGGTTCCAACAGAAAGAAAATATAGAACTCCATGGAAGCTGCTCTCGTCTCTCTATAAGGGAGGACACAGGTTACCTCTCCCAAGCACTACAGTTTTCACCTAGAACCTAAATTTCCTGTTTACAAGAATCTGTGTCCATTGAATGGAAAGAGGGGTAATTGTCCCTTCCCATAACTACTTACCTTTGCTCACCAATTCATATGTTTGTGTGATGAGGGAGTTAGCAATAAAGAGAGATTTGGAGTACACAGAAGGGTCACTAAAGTCCTGAACTCAGTTGGCATGGTTTCTTGGATACATCTTCTACACGACTGACTAGAGGGGTTTAAAGGCCATGAGAGGAAACCTCCTATCATGGGCTAATCAAGGGAAGAGCAACGCAGTCCTAGGATTTGGGGTGAAGGTGCTGCTATGCTTCCATGGAAAGTATTATTTCTTTACAATTATAGCAGAAAAATCCAAAGCCAACAGTCCAGTGGAGTTTCTCATAGTTGAGCAGATCTCACCAATAAACCTCACCAGGGTACAGAGCACCATGGTCATCTGAATTGGGAGTGAGCTTTTGACTTGTGCGCAACTATATCCCGGGACCCTTGCAGTAGGGTGGCTACAGCAGAGACAGACTTGAGATTCAACACTCCATGGCAGCTTATATTTCACCACATGACACACCAGCCGTGAAGCCAAGTCATGACTCTAGGGCATGCCATGAAACTAGACACAATATATAGTTTAAAAGACGCACCTGAGAGTCTCATAAATGTCACTGACTCTTTGGCAATCACTGTTCAAAGCTTTGTGATTTGAGGTTTCCTGGGCTGTTTTATTTATTCATTTCTTCATTCACTCTGGACAAATTGTTATTGA
>PVIC010059504.1:0-10099 GCA_004025085.1 Thryonomys swinderianus | reverse complement strand
AAGGAAGAAGTTAAACTGTCATTATTTGCTGATGATATGATACTCTATCTAGAGGATCCTAAAAATTCAACCAAAAGACTACTAGACTTAATTACCAGATTTGGTAGTGTTGCTGGATACAGGGTTAATGCTCAAAAATCAACAGCCTTTGTCTACACAAACAACAGACTCACTGAAAGAGAAATTGGAGAGTCAATCCCTTTCACAGTAGCACCCAGAAAAATGAAATACCTAGGAATCAACCTAACAAAGGAAGTGAAAGACCTCTACTCTGAAAACTATAAGACTCTGAAAAATGAGATAGAAAAGGAAATCAGAAAAGTGGAAAGATATCCCTTGTTCCTGGGTAGGGAGAACCAACATCATCAAAATGGCTATGCTCCCACAACTACTATGCAGATTCAATGCAATTCCAATTGAAATCCCAGTGGTATACTTCACAGAGCTAGAGAAAATAATACAAAAATTCATCTGGAACCACAAGAAACCTAGAATAGCAAAAGCAATTCTAAGCAACCATGACATGGCAGGGCATATTACAATCCCCAATTTAAAACTGTACTATAAAGCCACTGTGATAAAAACTGCATGGTACCAGCAAAGTAACAGACCTGAGGACCCGTGGAATAGATTAGAAGATGCAGAAACAACCCCGGATACACTAAGCCACCTTATCTTTGACAAAGGAGCCAAACATCCTCAATGGAGGAAAGACAGCCTCTTTAACAAATGGTGCTGGAAAAATTGGGCTTCAACTTGCCAAAAGCTAAAACTAGACCTATCTCTTTCACCATGCACAAAACTAAACTCACAATGGATATGAGACTTAAACATTAAAACAGAAACAATAAGCCTGGCTGGAAAACAGGCTTGGTAAAACTCTTGGAGACATTGGCTTAGGCAGAGACTTTATGAATAAAACCTCTATAGCACAAGAACTAGCAGAAAGAATCAACAAATGGGATTTCATCCTACTGAAAAGCTTTTGTACAGCAAAAGAAGTCACTGACACTGCCAAAAGACCACCAACAACATGGGAAAAAATCTTTACTAGCTGTTTATCAGACAAAGGGCTATTATCTACAATATATAAAGAACTTAAACAGATTAGCCTCCCCAAGTTTAAAGACCCAATTCAAAAATGGGCATCTGAAATGAACAGACACTTCTCAGAGGCAGAAGTTAAAGCAGCTAAGAAACATATGAAGAAATGTTCAACATCACTGGTCATTCGAGAGATGCAAATGAAAACAACACTGAGATTTCATCTCACTCCACAAAGAATGGCCACTATTACAAAATCAACCAACAATAAGTGCTGGCGAGGCTGTGGGGAGAAAGGAACCCTTCTCTACTCTTGGTGGGATTGCAGACTTGTGCAACCATTGTGGAGATCTGTGTGGAGATTTCTCAGAAAACTAGGACTAGGCATCCCATTTGACCCTGCTATCCCCCTGCTAGGAATATACCCAAAAGAATTTAGAAAATCACATTGGAAAGACATATGTACACCCTTGTTCATAGCAGCTCAGTTCGTGATAGCTCAGTCTTGGAAACAACCCAAATGCCCATCAACTGGAGACTGGATAAAGAAGATGTGGGTTTTTAAAAAATAAAATGGAGTATTACTTTGCCATAAAGAATGACAAGATTAATTCATTCATGTGCAAATGGATGCACCTGGAGGACATGCTAATGAGTGAAATCAATAGAGCACAGATAGGCAAATACCGGATCTTCTCATTGATATGAGCACCAGTAGATGCAAATGAGCTCTAGTAGTATGACAGTCTTTTTAGAATGGGAAATTTCCAAAGGAAATTTGGTGTGGGGATGTAATGAGGGGAAGGAATAAATATGATTCTGAAGGAAAATAAAAGAGCATGTATATAGGGGGTGGGGATATGGGTAAAAATGAGAATTGACTGTGTCATATATTGGTACAAATTCCCCAATGTTATGTGTGATTGTGAGATGTATGCAAATTATACCAATAAAGAATGCAATTAAAAAAATGTGACGGTAATAAAATAAATGGGAAATAAAGCTTATGTATTTAGGGGGTGGAGGGTTGTGGGGTGGGTAAAGGAACAGGAAAAAATGAAAATTAAGTTGTGTCATATACTGGCACAAGTTCCCAATATTGACTATGATCACAATGTGTATACACAATGTATCAATAAGGATAAAAATTAAAAAAAAATGAGTGTGTTAGCTTCCTGTCACTGCAATGAAAAACCTAAACTTTAGTAACAGGTTTATTTTGGCTCACAGTTTTGGAGGTTCTAGTCTATTACCCCATTGGGCCCATTTCTTTGAACTTGTGGCAAGGCAGAAGAACATCATGACAAAAATGTATGGCAGAGCAAAATTCAAGAAACAAACGAGTGAGGGGAGGATTCCACAGTCCCTCAAGGGTACATTTTAATTGCCTAAAGACCACTCCTAAAATTTTTACCTCTTCCAAAAACTAACACCCTAGGACAAAGCTTATAACACGTGGACTTAGGGGGATTTAAGATCCAAACCATTACAATGAGATCCAATTTTCTTCTTTTCAGATGGCTCTAATAAAGATGTATAGTAAGTGTTTTTAGGTACAAAGGGGAATGAAAATTTTCATATATTATCGGTAGGAATGTGAAGTGTCATAGCTGACTTAGAAAATACTATGGTACTTTTTCAAACATAGAGATATCAAATGCTCTAGGAACTTCACTTTTTGTGTATTAACCAGCTTTTCTATTGCTGGAACAAAATTCCTGACCCTCACAACTTGAAGCAGAAGTAGGAGAGGTTTATTTGACTCATGGATTGAAAGGTTCAGTCCATGGTAATCTGGCTTCAAGACAAAAAGGTCAAGGTCAGACAGGGACATAGCATAGGGAAGCTGCTTATTTCATGGTAGTCAGACCCAGAGAGAGGGATGAGTCAGAAGAACAAATAGACACATCCTCCAAAGGCATTCCCCTAGTGGCATACCTTCTCCAACTAGGCCTCACTTCCTAAGAGGACATCCAACTAAGAACTCATCAATGAATTAATCCATTGATTAGCATAGCATACCTATGATGTATTCACCTTGCAACAGTCCTATCTCTGAATGTATGAGACCTTTGGGGATCACTTTAGATCTAAACCTAACAGAAATGAAACTATATCTACACAGAAACTTGGATATGAATATTCATAGCAACATTATTATAACTAAAAAAATGAAAACAATCTATAAGCCTATCAACTAAGGAGAGGATAAACTAAATGCAATACATTCATAGGATGAAGTATTATTTAACTATAATACATAGAATATAGATATGGTTACAACATAGATGAATGTGGAAAATGTGAAGTGAAAGAAGTCAATCCTTAAAGATCATGTTACATGGCCAGAGATTTAGCTCAGTAGTTCCGCTACCTGCCTAGCAAGTGTAAGGTCCCGAGTTTGATCTCTGATAACCACATACAATACCAGGCATGGTGACTCATGCCAACCAACAATCATACACCACCTTACTATGTATGGTGGCTCATGCTTGCAATCTCAGCACTTAGGAGGCAGAAGCAGGAGGACTGCTAAGTTTGAGGCTTGCCTGAGCTATAGAGTGAGCTCAGGGCCAGCCTGAACTACAAAGCGAGACCTTGTCTCAAAAAAAGAGAGAGATTGGGCTGGAGGGTTAGCTCAGTAGTTCCGGTGCCTGCCTCGCAAGTACAAGGTCCTGAGTTCAATCCCGGTAACCACATACAATGCTGGGTGTGGTGATTCATGCCCACCAGCAATCAACCAGCAATCAGCACCACATACCACAGTGCCGGACATGGTGGTTCACGCCTGTCATCCCAGCACTCGGGAGGCAGAGACAGGAGGATTGCTGAGTTCGAGGCTTGCCTGGGCTACATAGTGAGCTCAGAACTAGCCTAAACTACAAAGCGAGACCCTGTCTCAAAAAAAAAAAAAAAAGAGATCATGTTACATGATTTCATTGATATGAGATGCCCATAATAGTTAAATCTATAAGATGGAAAGTGGATTTGCAGTTACCTAAAGTTCAGTGAGTTATGAGGACAGAGGAATGATTGCTAAAGGATATGGGATTTTTGAGGGTGTGTGATGAAAATGTTATAAAATTGATTGTGGTGAAGGTTGTACAACTCAGTGAATATACTAAGAATCATTTATGCTACACTTTAATAGGGTGCATTGTATAGAATGTGAATTACATATCAACAAAGCTATTAAAAAATAGACAATAATAGGCTCCAGGCTGATTGGTCTTCCAGGCAGTAGTTTTCCAGCCTCTGTTGTAGGCAAAATTATGTAAGACATTAGATAAACTCTCAGAAGCTCACTTTATAGATGCAATTATTTAAATTTGGAAAATTCAATTTAGGAGATCTAGAAAGTGGATAAAGTAAGAAAAGTGTTTGTTCCCAGGTCTTACTGAGGGAATGTTATGTCTTATAGATACGTAATTTATACAGTGATAAACACCTATGTACCTGGTGGCTTGTAATTAAAAGCAGGAATTCAATCATAAATTCAGATAAACTCAATCTATGGTTGTTAGTATTGGGCTCCTCCATTGCCATTAGGTTGTAAAGACCTTCACTTGGTCCAGCCAAGCTTTTCCCAGTGTAACAGTTAATCTCAATTTGACTAGATCAAGAGATCCTCTGCAAATTAATAAAGTACACTTCTGGGTATTTCAGCAAGGGTGTTTCCAGAGATAATAGGCATGCAGGTCAGCTAACCAAGGTGGGTAGGGAGACACAGCTTGACTGTGGGTTGGCAGCATTCAACAGACTTGTAACACATGGAATGAAAAGGTGAAGGAGGAAGAAGTTTGTTTGCCTTTGGGGGAAGAAAAAAAACTCAATTTTTTGTGAACAGGTATATTTTTTGCTACTGTCATAACCTGAAATCATCAGATTACAGCTTCTTCAGTCATTCAGTGTAGACTCAAGACTCTGACTTGTATGAATCCCCAGAGTTTCCAAGCCTTTGTCTCAGATTGGAACTGTGTCCTTGACCTGTCATGTCTGCAGCTTCCAGATTCTTCAACTGAGCATCTACTGTCTTTCCATCATGCATAAAACCATCGTGGATTATCCCATCTCTGATCCTGTAAGCCTAACTAATAAACACATATACTTATATCCATAGTCTGTTCTAGAGAACCCTAACCAGTAGCATCAGACAAGAAATCATTTTGTCCATCTCTCTTATTCCAGAGTAACTGGTTAATCCCTTAGGCTGTTCAGGATAATACAACAATAGCTTTCAGGCTAGGTGTCTTATAAATAGGGAACACTTATTGCTCAGTATTCTAGGGTCTTGAAAGTCCATGCTCAAGATAAAGGTAGATTCAGTGTCTGGTGAACACCCTACCACTGCCTTGTACATGGCTGCCCTCTCACTGTGTCTTCATACAATGAAAGGAGTGAGGGAGCTTTTTGGAATCTCTATTATAAGAGGCACTATTATGGTTTTAATGTGGTTTGTTCCCGCTGAAACTCATGTTGGAGCTTTGTCCTCATTGTGAAGATTTAAGAAGTTGAAAGAAAATCTGACTACAGATTTTAATCTGTGTAGAGGCAAGGGCTGTACAAGATGATAAAGATTAGATAAAGTCATTAAACTGGAGTCTCCATAATGGCCTCCCCATCATTTTTTATTCTTTTTCACATCAAAAAGTGTATTTTCTTGGGCCAGAGATTTAGCTCAGTGGTTCCAGCCCCTGCCTCGCAAGTGCAGTGTCCTGAGTTCAATCCCTGGTAACCACATGCAATTCTGGGTGTGGTGACTCATGCCCACCAGCAATCAATACCACATACCACAGTGCCAGGTGTGGTGGCTCATGCCTGTAATCCCAGCACTCGGGAGGCAGAGGCAGGAGGATTGCTGAGTTTGAGGTTTGCCTGGGCTATATAGTGAGCTCAGGGCCAGCCTGGACTACAAAGCAAGACCCTGTCTCAAAAAAAAAAAAAAGTATTTTCTTGACAAAAATACATAGTGTTTTTATCGTGAATGGAGACAGAACCCTGGTTTGTGAAATATAAAGATTATAATACTAAAAAAAGCTGTCAATTACCACAAATCCCACAAGACACAGAAATAAAATCAATGTTTTGATTAATAAAGCAGGAATGCCTCTAGGAAACATTCTTTTTTTTTCCTATCACCTAGCTTTTATTTTGTACTCTGTTTATATTTGGTGCTTTCATATAAGAGAAACCATGAGTTATTATAGCTTGTGTCTCCGATTTATTTCACTTAATGGTCTCAAGGTGCTTCCATTTTCTGACAAATGATTTGTTTATCTTTCTTTATGGCAGTAGTAATCCACTGTGTATAAATGACACGTTTTCTTTATCCATTCATCCACTGATGGACATACAGGTTGCTTCCAAGATTTAGCTATTGTGGGCCAGAGATTTAGCTTAGTGGTTCTGGCGCCTGCCTCACAAGAGCAAGGTCCTGAGTTCGATCCTCAGTAACCACATACAATGCTGGGCGTGGTGACTCATGCCCACCAGCAATCAATACCACATACCACAATGCCAGGCGTGGTGGCTCACACCTGTAATCCCAGCACTCGGGAGGCAGAGACAGGAGGATTGCTGAGTTCCAGGCTTACCTGGGCTACGTAGTGAGCTGAGGGCCAGCCTGAACTACAAAGTGAGACCCTGTCTCAAAAAAGAAAAAAAAAAAAGATAAAAAGAGATTTAGCTATTGTGAATTGCGTTGCCACAAGAGTGGCAACACGGATTACTATAATATGCCTTTAACTGTTTTTGAAAGATACTTAGGAGGGGCTTTTCTAGGTCAAATGAAACTTCTAGCTTTACTTCTTAAGGAAATGGAATACTGATTTCCATAGTGGTTATACTGGTTTATATTTTCAGCAACAAAGTACAAGTGTTCCCTTTCCTGCACAAATTCAACAGCACTTGTTATCTGATTTCTTGATGATATCCATTTCTGGAGTAAGGAAGAATTTCAGTGTTATTTTAATTTGCATTTATCTACTGACTAGCGAGGCTGGTCTTTTTTCTTCATGTATTTATTTCACATTTGTACTTCTTCTGAGAAGTAACTATTCATTTAAAATACCCATTCTTTGAATGGATCTTTTATTTTGGGAATCTAATTTTTCTGAATTCTTCTGGATATTAGTTCTTTGTCCAGCGAATAGCTGGCAAACAATTTTCCCCATTTTTAAGGTTATATCTTCACTCTGCTGGTTGTTTTTAATTTGTATGGTTCTTATCTCAGCAAAGCAAGACAAATTCTGTCTTAGTTACTTTTTATTGTTGCCGAGACAACCTAACACCCACAGTTAAATGAGAAAAGACTTACTTGGGTCACAGTCTGTAGAGGTTTCAATATGGTTGGCTGACTCCAAGGCAGGGTTGGCATGGTAGAGAGACATTACAGAGGAGAAAGTCCATACCAAGAAGATAAACAAGGGTAAAAAAGAGACCTTTGCAGCTTCTTTCTGGCCCTTTTGTACCCTAGCTAGGCTACTAGGGTTAAGGTAGTGCCAAGTCAATCAGTGTAATGATTTAGTAATCACACCCTAATCCCACTGCCACACACTCTAGATACAGCCACCTCTCAAAAGCCCCACCTATAATAGCATAGGGCTTTGGGTGGACATATAGACATAAACCATAACATTCTGCTCCTGACCTCCCAAAGACTCATATACATTCCTCTATGCACAAGACATTTAGTTCTTATCCAAAATTTGCCAAACTACTAAAATTTTCAGCATTGCTGAAAAGTCAGTTCCAAAGTCTCTGAGATTTAAGGAAAACTCTTAGCTTTGAGCCCCTGTATGAATGAAAAGAAAGTTAAAAACTTACAACATTCAATGGCACAAAATAGACATCTCCATTCTAAAGGTACAAATAGAGATGCAAACTAATGGGACCAAAGTAAATTCAAAACCCAGCAGTGTCAGCTTCTCTCAATTTAATGTTAGCTGTTGGTTTGTCATAAATAGCTTTTTATCAGATTCAGATATGATCCTTCTGCATGGATTTTCTTTAGGGTCTTATCATAATGGATGCTGGACTTTGCTAAAGGCTTTTTCTGCATCAATTGAGATGAGCATGTGGTTTTCATCTTTCCTGGTCTGGTGCAGGAGTCCCCTTGGAGCAAAAGCCCTTAAGTCTTGTTCCTGCAGATCACAAGAACCCTGGGTCCCCTCTGTAGCCTGTCTCTGGCCCCGCCCACTACTGCTGCTTCTTCCTAGAGATCTCAGCACTCATGTTCCTTCCACAGAGCCAGGCTCCACAGCCCCCTGGTTGGGGGGGAGGTATCAGTGGTATATGGGGGGAGAGTCCATTCTGTCTTGTTGTCTCAGATTGTGGTCCATCTCTAAAGCTTCCCTACGTTTCATAATTTTCTGCCAATTCCTTCCTTGATTCCTGGTGATCTGCTTCTGTTTTTTTGTTCCCCATGTTGTTATTTTCCAGTATGTGGATTCCAAACGGGGCTGAATTTTGTGCCAGTCACCACTCTGCCATTTTGATTCAGTATGGCAATTTTATGAGGGATGTGTGTGTCCATTTCTTCACATGCAGTATCTATGTCACATCGGGACTCCACCAACAAGAAGGCAATCACTAGATATGGCCTTGGCCCTAAAACAGAAGAAGGAATTCTAACAGGACTCCTTTCTTTATAACTTACCCTTTTCATGTTATTGTGTTAGCAACAGAAAACAGACTAATACAGCTTTTAAAGAAACTATTTTCAAGTACCATCATATTGGTTTCAACACATGAATTCGAGGTACACATAAATATTCAATCTGTAGCAGCTACTTGGCTTAAATTTGTAAGTTTCCTGGGATTGAAAAAGTAAAGCTTAATCTCACTATGCTTTGGGAATAGCAATTTGAGGGGCTGATGATAGAGTTTTATTCTAAAATTTTCTTGTAATCAGAAACTTGGAGGGCCGGAGATTTAGCTCAGTGGTTCCAGCGCCTACCTTGCAAACTCAAGACCCTGAGTTTGATCCTCTGATAACCACATACAATGCTGGGTGTGGTGACTTACACCCACCAGCCATCAATACCACATACCACAATTCCGGGCGTGGTGGCTCACATCTGTAATCCCAGCACTCCCTCACGCCTGTAATCCCAGCACTCAGGAGGGAGAGGCAGGAGGATTGCTGAGTTCGAGGCTTGCCTGGGCTACATAGTGAGCTCAGGGCCAGCCTGAACTACAAAGCGAGACCCTGTCTCAAAAAAAAAGAAACTTGGAAAGGCAATTTGCTCAGATAACCTTTGTACTGTACTCTGAGGCTTCCATGTTCACTTCACAAATACTTAAATAATGCCTACTCTGTGTCAAGCACAGAGAAAGTACTAAAAAAAAAAGTAGTAAACATGAAATAAATATTGCTGACCTTATGGAATTTAAACTTTTATTTTTTCCATAATGAAATACTGAAATGCTTTATTTCCACGAGTTAGTTTTGAATTCGACTCCTGTGCTCCATGAAAGGGCATTTCAACTTTCCATTTAGGCAGGGTAAGATTCAACTCATCACAGAATAAAACTGTTATGAACTGTTCACATAATGGTTTAAAAACAGCATTCTATATCAAGATTTTTAATGGTCTCTCTGAATCTCAGTGTACTTGTAGCTATCAAAATAATCAAACCTGATAATACCTTTTCTTTATTTAAAACCTTCTAATAGCACTTCTGTTTTTCATAGGATTAAATCCAAAATACTTAATGTGCCTTGTGGTGGCTCTGCACATACTGCTTCCTGCCCACTCACCTCAAAGCTCCTCACCCTTAGTTGTGTAATGTTTCCATCATATTAGTTTTGTTAGTCACTTTATTGCTCCTGGGACTCTATAGCTCCCAACAAGAAATTAAAGGAGGAGAGGCTTTTTTTTTTTTTTTTTTTTGCTTTTTGGAGACAGGGTCTTGCTTTGTAGTTCAGGCTGGCCCTGAGCTCACTATGGTGCCCAGGCAAGCTGCCGCGAACTCAGCAATCCTCCTGTCTCTGCCTCCCGAGTGCTGGGATTACAGGCGTGAGCCACCACGCCCAGCATTATATGTGGTAACC
>PVIC010059503.1:0-10101 GCA_004025085.1 Thryonomys swinderianus | reverse complement strand
GATGCAGTCCACACTTACATGTCAGGGACAACAGTTATGACTGACACGCTAGACTCTTCCACCTTTACCCAAATCTCACTTCAACCACTTAGTATGAACATGGCCATCAACATGTTACTTATCCTGTCTGTGTAAAATGAGTTTCCCAAGTTGCAAAACTAAAGATTTGTGAGATTCTGTAGAAGCCTGTTCCAATATTGTACAATAACTGCTATAAAGCATGTTCTATTCACTGTTGCCTTAAAAACTTGCATACAAAACCATGTATGTAATATGATCCCTTAATATGTAGATATTTAAGACACATATATTACACATATCTTTAAAATTTGATAAGTTGCAAAGCCACACATCTCTATAAAAAGTTGGTATCATTCAGTAGATCTCCCTTACTATTTATGAATTTTAAAAATATAATGCTGGGAGGCCGGAAATTTAGCTCAGCGGTTCCAGCACCTGCCTAGCAAGCATAAGGTCCCCGGTTTGATCCACATAAAACAGTACTGGGTGTGGTAGTACACCCCTGTAATCCCAGCACTCAGGAGGCAGAGGCAGGAGGATTGTTGAGTTCAAGGCTTGCCTGGGATACATAGTGAGCTCAGGGCCAGCCTGAACTACAAAGCAAGACCCTGTCTCAAAAAAAAAAAAAAATCTGTATCTATAAATAAAGTGCTGGTTGATTTTCTACTATGAATATATTTGTCATAGTACATATAAAAGAATCATTTTTTAATATCAAGAGAAAATAATTAGCATTAATTCAATTTTTATAGCCCAAAGCTCAACAGGGAAAATTTAACTTTCCTCTAATGGAAATAATTAGGATAAATATAAGGATCCATCACTTCCTGAACAATCTCCAAATACTCCCACAGCCACATTAGTAAAGAACACCATTAGGCTGGTCACTGAGCCAGTCAACATGCTCTGGACTTCTGTCTCACGGAGCTTGTGGGAAGACACACTTCTATGGGAAGGCCATGCAACCCGTGGCAGCCAGCATACACAGACCCCACCAAGACCCCCTTGCTGTATCAGGACACTGCCCCAATTCTAGCTTTCTCTATAAAAATGAGATGACAGTAAAGATAAACAAAAGACATGAGCCACTAGCAATATCACTAGCAGACAAAAATTGTCCATGTTGGCTGGGGATTAAGCTTAAGTGGTACTGTGCCTACCTTGGAAGCACAAGGGCCAAAGTTCAATCTCCAGTACCACCAAAAAAAAAAAAAATCCAAAACTTTTGATATAGAATAAACATGTACATTCTATAGGTAGAGAAAAGAAGACACAAACTGAGCAGCTTCTGGCATTCTGGAATCAGGGAGCTCTTCTACCTGTGAGGAATGCCCTTTCAGAAAAGAAAGTCCATGCCCAAAGCTGTTAGTTGGCTTCCTAGCTTCAGCCACTCAATGGTCTCCGATGCAATCCTGCTGCACTATGACTCCCACCTCAACCCCGCCCCACCACAGGGCAGCCCTTTCCTCAGTGTCTCCAGACCCCATCACACACACACTCCCGTGAGTTCCTGCACAGTTGTCCGGCTCATCTGAAGCACTCATCTTCCTCTCCTCCTCAGGACTACAACCTTCAGGAAGAAGGAAGCTACGCTAGGTATCTCTAGAGACTGACACAGCTCTCCAACATAATGGACCCTGGGAAATCGTGGGCAGACAGACGACTACAAGAACTACCGTGTACTTGACAATTAACTGCTAACACTTACCCAACACTACTAGGACCAAAGGGCTATTCCATGGAGTTTTTATGTACTGTCCTATCTACTGTCAAAGAAGTCCTATGAGATATGAATGCCACAGTGTCACTTAACATTTAACAAACTGAGGGAAAAGGAGACCAAAGTCACACCAGGTGGTGTGAAGGCAGAATTCAATCACAGGAGGCCTGCCTCTATAGCCAACACCTCTTTACCATGGAACCCTGGTGACACACCACAGTCACTTTTACAGGGAGAGTTCCACCTGTAGAAACTGATTCATGGGACCTATGAGGGAATACATGTTTAACTTGAATGAGTTTAACAGGGAAGAGTGAGGGTAGTGTTTCACAGGGAAGGACAAACTTGCATTGATTTTATGAATCTTCCCTCAAATAATTAGAAAACCATAATAAAATGTGCCAAATGTGGAACTTTCCCTACAAAGCCATCACATTAACTTACTACACGTAAGTCAACTTCAAAAATTATGGATTGATGGCTATGGAAGGAGCCTGGACTTTTTCCTTTATGACTTTATTCGTCTTTTAAAGACTCTGCCTAAGGCAACAGAGCCAGGAACTAAAGCCAAAACAAACATGCCACAAGCTCTTCAGTCAGGTCATCAGATTAATGGAATGTTGAAATATTTTTCATTTTAAAAATCATATGATTTTGCTTCTGCATATTTTGTAGCCAAGAAAAATTCTAGAATGGAAAATTAACAACAAAAGTGAAAACTTTTCATATCTGTGTTTTTCTCTTTCCTTCAACACAGCAAATTATAATGATCAAATTAACACAGAACAGTGAGTACTGTGACATTAAAACATGATAACTCAGGGGCTGTCACACTTCTTTCAGAACTTAACTCCAAATTCTAGCATCTCTTCCATAGCTACTCTGCATGCAGATACAATGTCTGTGTAAAACATATATATATATATACACACACACACACACTGTATGATTCTGTATTCCAAACAGACAATGCTAGTAACAGTTACCCCTCAGGGTCACCATAACCAGTGTTAATTCACTTGTTACTCTCAGTGACCTCAGAAAATAGGTATTATTGCTTCTACTCTTCAGGTCAGAACTCAGAGAAAGAATTATGCCTATGCTCACCATGGCCTTTGAGTTAGAAAATAGCATGACTGAGGCTCCATCTCCTCTGTATTTTCCCTGTAAGATCTTTAGTAACTCAACTATCCTGTAATCTACCCATGCTCTTCCCACTAGAACAGCAAAAACCTGAAGCATCACCATTTTCACCGAAAAACAAACAAAGCAAGCAAACAATACTAACAATGCCATTTTCAAGGGCAATATTTTCCTTGAACATGCTCCAGACCGACCTCACAGTTCTTTCATCCCACATCAGATGGCACTGTCTGGGGCACATCTCTTTAGTACACACTAGGTGGGTGCCTGCTAATATTTCTGGCTCCACGTAAGGGAGAGGCCTGAAGCCACTACTCCATCCTAGTAGCAATGTGACAAACTGAGCAGACTGAATATCAACATCTCTTTTTGGACCAGGAAAGGAGGTGAGCAAGGTCACAGGACTTCAAGGCTGAGGAGAGAGGCCAAGGAGTCCAGGTCAGAGCCTGAGAAGCAGCCACCTCCACAGAGCAGGAACCTGACCTGTAACCAAAGAGCCAGTTTGTGGAGGCTAAATGTGGTCAAGTCTGAGAATTAAAGGCTAGTGAAGCCCAGTTAGAGGGTGGCATTTACTCTGGTAAGTTTTATATCCAGGTGGTCACTCAGATCCCCACAGTAAATACTGAGGGAAAATCCTCTTATGGTAAAGCTTCTAGTAGGGAAAGGGGAAGGGATCATTCTGTAACGTGCCAAGATCTCTGTTCCTAACAAAGTCTGCTCTTAGGAAAAAAGATGTACTCAGAGCTGAGGTACATGGAGAAGAAAATATACAACTTCAGCATACTCCAGCTATGCACCCTACCTCTAGGGAAGGGAGACATTTCTGAAGCTCACAGTCTAGAGGCCTAGGTCCACTGGGCAGACTGTGACCTCATCAGAGGACTATAAACTGTAAACATTTCCCTTCCCTCCTGTGCCACATTCCTAAAGGCCTACTTAACAGTAGTTCCTTTCATGCAGTGCATCATGTCTAATCTGAAAAAAAAACATCACAAGAAGGCAAAAATCTAACTTGAAGAGGTAGCAACACAAGAATGATACACAGCAGGGGTGCTGGAAATGTGAAAGGACATGGATTAATATGGTAGGGGCTGAATGGACATTGGGGGCAATGTGCAGGTAGAGAAGGGAGGATGCAGGCAGAAAGACAGAAATTCTAGAGACCAAAAGTACTGTAAAAGAAATGAAGAGGGCCGGAGGGTTAGCTCAGTGGTTCCGGCGCCTGCCTCACAAGCGCAAGGTCCTTAGTTCGGAAACCACATACAATGCTGGGTGTGGAGACTCATGCCCATCAACAATCAACACCGCTTACCACAATGCCGGACGTGGTGGCTCACGCCTGTAATCCCAGTACTCGGGAGGCAGAGACAGGAGCATTGCTGAGTTTGCGGCGGCTTGCCTGGGCACCATAGTGAGCTCAGGGCCAGCCTGAACTACAACGCGAGACCCTGTCTCAAAAAGCAAAAAAAAAAAAAAAAGAAATGAAGAATGCTTTGATGGGCTCATGAGTAAAATAGACATGGCTGGAGAAAGAACCTGAACTTGGGGCTATATCACTAGGTACCTCTGAAGCTAAAGACAAACCAAACACTGAACAATATCAGAAGAGAATATCCAAGGAATGGTACTACTAAAGGTGAAACATGTATGTACTGGGAATATTAGAAGACAAAGAGAAAAACAACAAAGAAATACTTGAAATAATGGCTCAAAATTTCCCCAAATTGGTATCAGGCCAAATTACAGACCCAGAAAGTTCAAAGATCACCAAGAAGGACTTAGGCAAAAAAAAAAAAAACTTACATGTAGGCATATCACTTTCAAACTACAAAGCTCAAAAGGGAAGACCCAGAAGTTGGGTTTGGGAGGTGTGTCTGTGTATATAGAACAGAGATGAGAATTTCTCCTCAGAAACCATGCAGCCAGCAGAGTGAAATATTTCAAGCACTGCTGGAGAAGAGCCACTAATCTAGAGACAGCAGAAGGATTCTGAGAAGATGGGAGAGGAAGGCACAACAGAAATCTATTTGCCCATGTACACTATGTCTGGCTGGGGGTATCTGTTTGAAATGAGGATCTGAACTCTGGAGTTCCCTGAAGGTGGGCATCTTCCATGGTAGGTGTGACTGACATGGAGATCAGGCCTGACAAATTCCAGTTCTGAGCCCCTGGGTAGACCGCTGTGCTCTGTGTTCCTAGAGCAACTTCCACACAGCCCAAGGGAGCCAGAGTACACTAAAGGACACTGAGCCTCCAAGCACAAGTGCTCTCATCTCTGCTGGTCTGTCCACAGCTACAGAAGATGGACAGGCAGTCACTGTCACTCACCCAAACACACACAACTGCAATCCCCTCCCTGTCATGCTGAGTGAGCCCCAGGAGGCCTGAAAGCACAGCACACTTCTTTTATCGTTTTATTTTCAACTTGTTGCAGTTGTGAGAGCCAGATTTTTTTTTTTTTTTTTTTTTGGAGACAGGGTCTTGCTTTGTAGTTCAGGCTGGCCCTGAGCTCACTATGTAGCCCAGGTAAGCCTCGATCTCAGCAATCCTCCTGCCTCTGCCTCCCGAGTGCTGGGATTACAGGCATGAGCCACCACACCCAGCAATGTGGGGTGTAGTACTGATTGCTGGTAGGCATTGAGTCACCATGCCAAATATCATATCATTGTATGTGGTTACCGGGATCGAACCAGGGACCTTGCATTTGCTGCTAGGCAGGCGGCGGAACCACTGAGCTAAATTTCCGGCCTGAAAGCCAGATTTTTAAGGACCAGGTAATCAAAACAGGAAAATTAGAAAGTGTATATATTCAAGGAAAGTTGCTGGCTTAGAAAAGACCCAAGAATATCTTAAACTTCCACTTTAGGCTCATACTGGCAGACATAATACAGTAATTAAAACACACACACACACACCAAAACCTAGAGAAGGGGAAGAATCTGAATTCCACACACATCACACTATCACATTCATATGGCCAGTTATCAACACAGAACTCTGAAGGCATATAAAGACTAGGAAGATGCAGACAATCAAATGAATAGTATCAACAGACGCTGTCCCTGGAAAAGAAAGAACTGATGGCAGATCTACTACTTGACAAAGACTTTCAAACAACTATCATAGATATGCTTTAAAAAAAGAGAGAATCAAGATCCATCATGTACACATACAAATTCTCAATGTTCAATATGATCATAATGTATACTTAAAATGTACTGATAAACTCAGTAAAGAGGGAAAAAAAGAAAGGAAGACAGAGAAAAGATAAGAAAGCAGTAAATGAATAAACAGAAGTCAGTAAAAAAAGAGAAAACCTAGAAACACAAAATTCTTGAGTTGAAAAATCAGTACCTAAATTAAAAATAACTCAAAAGCCGGGCTTGGTGGCTCAAGCTTGTAATCCCAGCACTCGGGAGGCAGAGGCAGGAGGATTGCTGAGATCGAGGCTTACCTGGGCTACATAGTGAGCTCAGAGCCAGCCTGAACTACAAAGCAAGATCCTGTCTCAAACAAAAACAAAAACAAAAAAAACCACAAAAGAGTATAAACTGGAATTATTTATAACTTTAGAAAGTTAAATATAACTGACATGGCAACAAAGGATATAGTTCCAGAATATCTCTACAAAAGGCAAGATGAAAGCAATTTAAAAGTAATCACTACAATCACTTTTCAGCCTTTGGCTAAGATCAAGTGTAAAAGTAATCACTACAAAAAGTCAACTGAATGCAAAAGGAGTTCATAGTGCAGGAAAGAAGCTGTAACACACACAGAAATCAAACAGTAAACTGAGAGAAATAGATCCCTCCTCCCAATCACTTTTAATCCATTACTTTCAGCATAGATTAAAACTTTCTAATCAAAAGAAGTGGAAAAGGAAAAAAAGATCTACCAATATGCTGTCTGTTTGAGACTTTTAGATCCAAAGATATAAAAAAAGCTGACACTTAAGTACAATTACCAATGATACCATTGGGCCCAAGGTGTGATTTTGTGTCAAAAATATTTTTGATTGGGGCTGGAGGCTTAGCTCAGTGGTTCCGGCACCTGCCTCGAAAGCGCAAGGTTCTGAGTTCGATCCCAGTAACCACATACAATGCTGGGCGTGGTGACTCACCCCCACCAGCAATCAACACCAAATACCACAATGCCAGGTGTGGTGGCTCATGCCTGTAATCCCAGCACTCGGGAGACAGAGACAGGAGGATTGCTGAGTTCCAGGCTTGCCTGGGCTACATGGTGAGCTCAGGCAGGGTCAGCCTGAACTACAAAGCGAGACCCTGTCTCAAAAAAAAAAAAAAAAAAATTTTTTTGTTTTGATGACTGATGCAAGCTCCTTAAGAGCTGCAGCTCTCTTTAAATTTTCTTTCTTTTTCTTTGTTTTTTTTGCGGTATTAAAGATTGAACTCAGGTCCTTGTGCTTGTAAGGCAGGCGTGGTACCACTTGAGCTAAATCCCCAACATCTCTTTACATTGTCTATTCAATTGTAGTTTAATGTTGTTAGGTTTTGTATTTGTAGGAGCTCATTTATTTTATCAAGATTATTCAATTTACTGGCAGAACATTTGTCACAGAATCCTCCTAATCCTTTTTTATTTCTGTAGTACCAGTAGTAGTAGCCTTTCATTTCTGAGTACTGTTTCTCATATTTTTCCAAAAAAAATCAAAGAAGAACATCTTGTAGTTTATTCTGTGAAATCAGCATTACACTGACAAAAACAAAGACACTACAGATCAAATTCCTTATTAAAAATAATCATCAAGACTGGAGACTTAGCTCAGTGATTCCAGCACCTGCCTAGCAAACATAAGGTCCCTGGTTCGATCTCCAGTTACCACATACCACAATGCCAGGCGTGGTGGCTCATGCCTGTAATCCCAGCACTCAGGAGGCAGAGGCAGGAAGATTGCTGTGAGTTTGACGCTTGCCTGGCTACACAGTGAGCTCAGGGCCAGCCTGAACTACAAAGAGAGACCTTGTCTCAAAAAAAAAAAAAGTCATAAACAGTAAAAACAAAAAAATGGAAACAAAACTTATGTACATAGGGTTCGGTGTTGTAGCGAGGGTAAAGGAATGGGAAAAAATGAGCTTCAAGACACATCATGTATAGGTACAAATTCTCAATGTTGAATGTGATCATAATGGATATCGAAAATGTACCATAAACTCAAAAAAGGAAAAAAATCATCAACAAATTGCCAGGAAACCTAACTCAGCAATATATTAAAACTTACACACCATAACCAAGTGAGATTTACTGCTGGAATGCACAGACGGCTAAATACAGGAAAAATTAATCAACGCTCATACATGACATTAGCAAAAGACAGAGAGGAAAACATACAATCATGAAGCAGGAAAAGCATTTAACAATATTCAATGTCTTTTAGTAATTAAAATAACAATTCTCAACAAACCTAAAAGAATTACCTCAATATAGTATATGTGCTGCCGAAGCGAGCACAGAATTACCTCAATATATAAATAGCATACAGTAAGAACTCATGGAAGACATCATGCTTATTAATGAAAGTCTAAAAGCTTCTCCTCTGAGAAACAAGGCAAAGACTCCAGGTTATGCCACTTATGTTCACCACAGCACTAGAATTCTAGCTGGAGATAAGGGAGGGAATGAGGGAGGGAGGAAGGGAAAGGGAGAAGGGATGAGATGAAGAAATAGTCTCTTACCATTGTATTCATATGACTTGTGGACAGAAAAACCCAAAATACTTCACCATAAACTGAGAACAAATTAAGCAAAATAGCAGGACACAAAGTCAACAACAAGTGTTTTATTTCTATACACCAGTAACACATGATATGAAATGGAAATTACAAAACCAAAACAACTTAGTTGTGAACCTAAAAAAAAAAAAAAAAAACTACCACACACACCCACCATCACCACCATCAGCACCTCAGGGCAACGGGCTTTAGAACGAATAAAATATTCTGAGCGTGGCCCAATCACATCAGCATAAAGAAAGTCTACCTGCATGTCTTAGATATTACATTACAGCAGCCCGAAATTTCTTCCCTTTTCCAGGAACCTCTCTGTAGTAACTCTGGCCTGAGCTACATTCAGGAGAAATCGTTCTTTAATTCACATAGTACTGTTCTGCACTCCATTCCTTCTGTTCTCCACAGCCAAGGACACTTTTTCTGGCTAACTGCACTCTGGGCAGCCAGCGATGCTCCCTACTCATGATTTCTGAACTTCAGCTCATCATCTCAACTCATCCTCCACATAGGTTGAAACTCACCTGTACCACCCTTGCTCTCAACAGATCAGGAACAACATGTTTCCCAGGAGAAGAGGGCCCTGAACCTGCGCCTGACAGACTCCCTCCCCAGCAACCACCTGCACTTTCTCCCACCTCCTGAGAACACAGCAGTAGCCCGAGCCGTGAAGCTGCCTGCCCCTGTGACTGCTCAGCCAACAGTTCTACGTGTGTCTTACACATGGGTTTACACGGACTGCAGGACTCTAACTCACAAGTCCGTTGAGCCTGTGAATGACAGAAGCAACAAAAGACAGGTTGTAACAACCACCTGTTCCTCTAGAAACCCACCCTGACTAAATGTGGTCACTGCTTTTCTCCTTGCTCGGTCAAAAGGAGTACTACAGTGTCATGCTTGAGAAAAAAGAAATTGGCTCTCTAATTTAAAATAAGGATGAAACAGGAACATTTTACACTTAAGTACAACATTAGTGTAGCTGCTCATTTAATAATGTATGTGGCATTTACTGTTAACACTTATAATACCTCCAGAAGTACCATGTTGGACTATAGAGACAAATTTCAGATTTCCTTTTCATTACCAAATTTCTGTTTGATTTCTCCTGTGTTTAGCTAAATCTCCACTTATTAAATAGAAATGTCTTGCATAGCAAGCCTGCTGTTACAAACAAGAGCAGAGGTGCTCAGTAGTGTGCGGCCTGATCATAGCAGGCTGAACACAAACCCCCGAGCCCCTCTGCGCTCCTGCTCCCCTCCCCAGATAAAGAATGTCAGCACGTTCTTACCAGCTGCACTTCACCGAACGCTCCTCTCCCGATGACTTTCACAACGTCATAGTCTTCTGCCTTCATCTGTAGGGCTCGGACTTTCTTCGTAACTTTCTCATCTATGAAGAAAAGTTCACCATATTTGAAATAGTGATCATTAGTGATTAGGTCTATTTTTAAATAATCGCTATATTTTTAAAAAA
>PVIC010059502.1:0-10131 GCA_004025085.1 Thryonomys swinderianus | reverse complement strand
GAACTCAGCAATCCTCCTGTCTCTGTCTCCCAAGTGCTGGGATTACAGGCGTGAGCCACCACGTCCAGCATTGTGGTATGCGTGTTGATTGTTGGTGGGTGTGTCTCCACGCCCAGCATTATATGTGGTTACCGGGGATCAAACTCAGGACCTTGCGCTTGCGAGGCAGGTGGCGGAACCACTGAGCTAACCCTCCGGCCCTGTAATTGCTCTTTGATCAGTGTGCTAGACCTGTATACCATATTAACACTGAACCCTAGAGGAATGGTGCACAGGACTTTGCTGTACATTCTTTGCAATTTCCTGCAACTATAATTTTCTCAAAATAGAAAGTTAATAATGGATATATCTAATGAAGTTTTCTTTTAAAGCACCAAAGGATAGATTAAAATTCATTTTAAAAACTTCACTCTCTGGCTTTGTGCTTTGAAGGTTTATGGTAAAATGTTTGATTTGTCAGATACTAATTGTATTAATCTATACTTAAAGTTAATTTGTAAAAGTATTTATACTCTTTCTGCAGTCTTTCTGCGATGCCCTGTTAAATATGCTTCCATTTCGTGCATTGTTGGCCTCCACTGCTGTTAGGTCCCGTTAAGTGCTGTGACCAGCACTGCCACTCCATATGTTCTCATCCATCTTTTATACCTACTGGTCACGATCACTGGACTTTCCATTTACACAGGAAAAAAATTTATGGCTATTTTTGAATATTCTTTTCCCTTCCACATTTGTGGTAAGCCTCTCTGGGCTTCAGTGTTTTAAACAACTCACTTAACTCCATTAATATGGATTATTTGTTTTCTTTCTCTCTCTCTCTCTCTCTCTCTCTCTCTCTCTCTCTCTCTCTCTCTCTCTCTCTCTCTCTTCTTTCTTTAACAGTACTGAGAATGGAACACATGGTAGTTTATGTGCTAGCCAAGGGCTCTACCATTGAGTTATACCCCAGCTCTATTATGAGTTCTTCTGGTACCATACCTGTATGCCAGAAACCTGACCAGTGGTTACAAAAAAAAAAGATAGTTTTCTTAATAATAACGTCTCAGAAATAAAGAAGCCATATAAAATTTTGAATATTGAGACATCTACCATTTAACTTTGAGTCTAGTTCTTGAGAATATGCTGAACTGGCATTTTCTTACATATACAGGCTACATGATTCATTTCCATAAAATCTGCCTTCTTCAGGAAATGTAACTTTTGTCATTTTAATGGTTTGGCCATGTCATTTTTATAGAATCGCTGATGGGCTCAAACTGACTTAATAGTGTGTTACATGGTGATTCTCACAGTAGTGAATAACATCCTCTAATATCAGTGGCTCTTTTAGGATAAAAGATGGGTGGAATCTCTTATTGAAGTTCGTATCTTCATATTTTCTAATATAGAGTTCAAAGAGAAGTAAGTTCAAAGTCTGAGAGAATTTAAATTATCATGGAGTTTATAAAAAGGCAAGAACTCTCAATTGCCTTCTTGCTTAATACAATATATATATTTCTCAGTTTCTATATTGTTCTTAGTGCCATGCATGTAAGATGATTTTAAAATGTTTCAGAGCTACTTACAGCTATCTGTAAATCATTTATGTTAAAGAAAGATAGACTAAAGCTTTCAAAGTTAGTGTAAAGCTTTATTGCTTATTAAAACTAGGTCTTGTGTTTGAATCTAAATGTTAGGTTGCTCAAGGTTAGACAAAATATTGACTAGATTAACTTTTAAGAAGCAATAAGAACAACTTTTTATGAGATTTTTCTATAAACCTCATAGATTCAAAAGGAATTTTAATTTGTTTTCTAGATAGGTAGTTGATTCATTTAGTAAATTAAACAAATTAATAAAAATCACTCCAAGAGTTCTTGAGTCCACATTTGTTAGAAGTTTCTGTTTAAGTGCTTTGTCTTAATTGGCAATTTTTTTTTTTGTATTATGAATGTATAGCATCTTTGCCACAGTTAATGGACTTAGCATGAAGATTCTGAAGATAGAGCATAATTATACTGCTGAAATAGTCTCATTTATTTTACAGATAGTTTACAGAATTATAGAAAGTTTACAAAATGGCCTGTGGGTAGGGAAGTTTACTTTTTGCTACCTATTCCTTGGATAAGGGACTGATAACTAGAATATATAAAGAACTAAAAGAAGGATCTTCAGAAACACCCAATAAAAAATAGCTATTGAAATAAATGTGCACTTCTCAAAAAAAAGAAATAGAGATATCTAAATACATGAAAAAATATTCAACATCTTTAGCCACAGAAAAATGCAAATTAAAACAATACTGAAATTCATCTTACTCCAGAAAGAATGGCTACAATTTAAAAAAAAAAATCAGATAACAGGTCCTGGCAAGGCTTCAGGTAAAAGGAACTTTTGTACATTGTTGGTAAAAAGGTAAACTAGTACAACCACTGTGAAAATTTGTGTGGAGATTCCTCTGAAAATGAAAACTAGAAATTCCAATTGACCTAGTCATTCCCCTGTATCTTTTTGAAAGAGTAAAAGAGATCATTTTACAGCAAAATGTATGTACCCATGTTTATAGTAGCAGTTCATAACCGCTAAATCTTGGAACAGTCTAAATGTCCACCAACAAATGAATAAATTAAAAATGATGTTCATACACAGTGCAGTGCTACTCTGTCATAAAAGTAAACTTGAACCAGTTGTAGGAAAATGGATGCACCTTAGACCATAATGTTAAATGAAATAAATCAAACACACAAGCCTAAATATCTTGTGGCTTTTCTTACCTAAGAAACCCAGAATGTAGATACAGAACAAAATGAAGGATAAGGTAAAGGGGGGGATGGACCTTTTGTGAGCCAAATAGGACCAAGACATAGAAGGAGAGAGGAGGCAGGGAAAGAAAAGAGAAGAAAGGGGATGAAGAAAGAACTGTGTCATATCCATGTAAAAACTCCCACGAGGAATGTAACCATTGTGTATGGCAAGCATGTCTTCATAGAAGATGAAGTCATAAGAGGTTGGGAAGGTGGCACAGGAGTAGAGTATCAGTTTTGCAGCATGAGGCACCTTCACTTCAGTACCCAGGACCACCAGAGTTGTAAAAAGCAGTGATCCAATTTTTGACTGCCACTCTGCTTCAGCCTTATTTTGGGTACTAATTTCTCACAGGCAACTTAGCCTTGTATAAAGGTGAATAAACAGGTGCTAAATAGGTGACTGGAATGAAAGGCTAGAAAATGTATACATAAGTCATTATTACTCTCTTAGAATATAAATAAGATGAAATCTACGTCCTAAGGTTGTAAACTAGCCTTCTATATGATAATTTTTTAGTCGTTTATTCTTTTAGTGCATCACTTTGAAGTATTTGTCTAGTTTAACCTATTAAAAAAAAATGAGTCCTGCATCCTCACTTCTTACACATTGTGTAGGGAGAGCAGATGGCTGTCATCATCTTTAATAATCTCTCCTTCTTGCCTTCTCTCATCTATGGTAAAATTATTTCAGCTGTAGAGGTTTTAAGTCCCAGCACTAAAGGAATTGCAGAGGAGATGTGCCAGACACTGCACAGTGGACTTCTGTCTGTGAACTAGGCAAGGGCCAGCTGGAGCGTTTGTTGTTTTTGCTTTGTTTTTGTTAAGGAGGGATGAACCCTAAAAAGAGTCATTAGATAATTAGTTTATAAGTAACCTCACAAGCAGACTAATAAATTCATTTTCTTTTTTTTTTCTTGTGAAACTGCCTAGGAGGTCCTCAAATTATCAATCCTCCCTGAGTTCCTGAGCAGCCAGGATTACAGATATGTACCATCACACACAGCTAAATTCATTCTGTTCTATTAAGATTTACGTCTATAAATGGATGTTAAAAATGCCATGGAATTTTAAATATCAATGTAATTTTTATTCTGCTTATTAAAATTTGCTAATTATAAAACTGGATACATGAAAGCATTTCTGTAGATATTAATAAGGTAAATTAGTATATACAGAATGCCTAAAGATTCTCCATTAAGCAATAAAAAATTAAAGCTGGGCACAGTGACAAAAACCTGTAATTTCAGCCTATTTGAGAATGAGGCAGGAAGATCACAAGTTTGTGCCCAATTTGAGCTAGTTTAGTGAGTATCTCAAAGTTTAAAAAAAAAAATAGTGTCCTTCGATCTGATAGTCCCACTTTTCTGTTTTTTTTAAGACAGGGTCTTGCTTTATAGTTCAGGCTGCCTCTGAGCTCACTGTATAGCCCAGGCAAGCCTCGAACTCACAGCAATTCTTCTGCCTCTGTCTCCCAAGTCCTGGAATTACAGGCATGAGCCATGACACCTGGTATTGTGGCTATGTGGTACCAGGGATCAAACTTGGGACCTTGCGCTTACCAGGCAGACATTGGAACCACTGAGCTAAATGCCCAGCCCAGATCGCTTTTGAAATATATAAATTCAGTATGTTATCTTAGGGCGAAATATATTTTTATATATAAATTCACTTGCAACTAGCATTTTAATTTTTTATTTGTTTTGTTTTGTTTTGTTTGTTTGTTTTGGGTTTTCTTGAGACACTGTCTTGCTGTGTAGTTCAGGCTGACTTTGAATTCCTTATATAGCCCAGGCTGATCTCAAACTCAGGGTGGTCTTCCTGCTACTCACAGCCTGCTGAGTGCATACCACCACACCTAGCATATTAGTTTTAAAAGTTGCCAAAAATGATAATTTAAGTAATATTTATATGTAATCACAGAATCTACTAATCTCTGACAGTTCTTTTCAGGATATCCCAAAGCAGATGTTTTTGATAGCATAACTGAAACATTCAGATTTTATTTTACACTTTCAACCTTCCTTTCACTGTCTTCTCACTCTCATAATTTCATATGCATACTGGGCTTATTTCTTTAATTTTTTACTTGCGACCAAATTTTAAAAACTTATATAGCTATTAGTATAAATTACTTCTGTGTTTTTCCCTTTGTCCTAGAATTACTTCTTATATTTTTTTCTAAAGGTAATGCTATCGTGGTCTACTTGACTAGGAAGTCTAATATAAAAACATTTGCAAAATAATTATTTTGCATTTACAAAAAAAAAACAAATGGATATTGATTTTTTTTTTTTTTTTTTTTTTTTTGAGACAGGGTCTCGCTTTGTAGTTCAGGCTGGCCCTGAGCTCACTATGTAGCCCAGGCAAGCCTCAAACTCAATCCTCCTGTCTCTGCCTCCTGAGTGCTGGGATTATAGGCCTGAGCCACAATGCCCGGCTGGATATTGATTTTTTAATAGAATAAAAAGAGAGATTCTTCAATGGTTATTTATGTGCTCTTCTCTTGAATGTTATAACTTTTAAGGTTTGACCTAATGGTATTCTAAGAACTTTTCATTTTGATGGGGAACTGAGTGATATTTGACTGTGTATTTTAATTTTTTGAAAGAATGTTTTTTGACCAAGGGTGATTTAATTCTGATGTTCAGTGCTACTTCAGTTACAAATAGCCAGTGTCTTCAAAAGAATAGAAATTCTTAAAATATGGGTTTGCGTATTATTCTAGCTTTTCAAGAGAGTAAGGGAATTTGTGGCTTTCTGCACAGAGTTAATCATTGTCTTTGGGTACCAGCAGATCTCCATGTTGAAGCTTTATTCTGTCCTCATTGCATTCTCTAGTTTTTTTGTGTAGCTGTGCATTTAAGATCTCTTTTTTTCTATCTCTCTTATTATTCTTATGATCCTTTTCTTTTTTCCTTCTAAAACTAGAAGTGATTAAATGTAATATAAGCACATAACATCATCAGTTGTTCTTGCAGTTCAAATGAAAATGTACAATCCATTGATGTATGTACTTCAATGAGATAGGAAGCCAAAGGCTTGCTAGTGATTTAGAATAAAGGAATATCTTTATATGTAGTACAAGGTTCTCTTTTAAAAAACTGTAACCCTGAAGTTCATAAACTGTATTAGTATGCCATGATTCTAAATTTTGCAAGCCAGAGCTACCATAATGACTTGGAGTAATAATTTTGAGTTAAATTGTACTTTGGGAATTGGTCTGCTTACCTATATATAAAGAAGTTATAAGATTTCAGGGTGAAGGGAAAGCTTACAGGAAAAGGTAGACATGTAGAAATACAACTGGGCTAAAAGAATCTCTTTGTTTTAATAGATAGGTTGTTCTTGAGCCAGGGATTTAGCCTAGTGGTTCCAGCACCTGCCTAGCAAGTGCAAGGTCATTAGTTCAGTCCTCAGTAACCACATACAACAATACCAGGTGTGGTGGCTCACACCCACCAGCAATCAGTATCACCTACCACAAATGTGGGGTTTGGTGGCTCAGTCCTATAATCCCAGCACTCGGAAGGCAGAGGCAGGAGGAATGCTGAGTTCGAGGCTTGCCTGGGCTACATAGTGAGCTCAGGGCGAGCCTGAATTACAAAGTGAGACCCTGTCTCAAAAAAAAAAAAACAACAACGGGTTGTTCCTCCAGTTATTTCTGCAAAGCCTGTTTCACTCAGAATCTTAATATATAATAGAACACTTGAAAAGTAAAAAAAAGATGCCATAAAGTGTTAAAGTGTACAGTTTGTAAGGGTAATAGTTTGGTACATTTTAAAGGATATATTGTCCTCTGTTTACTTAAATACTGTACTCATGGAGAGTTATTTTAGTTTGGAAAGTGCCAGCTGAGAAAGCCCTTTCTTGTACCTGCTTATTTTTCCTTCAAAAAGGAGGGCAAGTCCATCTTTCTGATGAAGTATTTTAGTAGCAGATAATTATGGACTTTATTAAGTATGTGTTACAGATACAAAATAATTTGGTTGAATTTTGAGAGGTATTAAATTGGTAGAAAAACACTAGAAAATCTTGATGTATTATAGAGATAACAGATTATAGTATATGTTTTAGTTTAGTTGACTTAATGACTTAAGAATGTTGTAAGAGTTATTTTAAGTGAAAAATCCGCATACCACAATGCCGGGCGTGGTGGCTCACGCCTGTAATCCCAGCACTTGGGAGGCAGAGACAGGAGGATTGCTGAGTTTGCGGTGGTTTGCCTGGGCACCATAGTGAGCTCAGGGCCAGCCTGAACTACAAAGCGAGACCCTGTCTCAAAAAGCAAAAAAAAAAAAAAAAATATATAGGATAAGAATTCCTGCTGAAGTTTGCTTAACTTATTGAATAAATAAAACTTTAAATATCCATTATTTATACTCATTAAATAGGTAGCATTTGACTTGTGGATTTCTTCCATTTCATTGATGACATTAATATATCAATTAAATTGTTAAAATTTATTTTACAGCATCTCATTCTAATTATTTTACTTGTTTAGCAAATTGATTCATTTGGCTTATCTAATGTTTAACAAAACTTGTTATTATTTATTACAGTAAATGTTCACTGAGGCTAATGTCTTTATTCTGAAATTCAGGAAGCATGTAGAAAATGGCACCTTTGACATATGTCAGCTTAAATAAACTTATTAAAGGCAAAGCCAAAAGCATTGTCCCTCTCACCATACAATCCCTTACCCCTCAGAAGTAGTCTGCAGTTTTTGCCATTTGGTGTACATTTCCCCTAATCTGTCAAAAAGTTGTCCTTTTATTTTCTGTGAAGTGATTATATGATTTATTGTAAGGGAAAGACAGTATTTTAACATAAGTAGGGTATAGCTAACATTTCCTTAGATGTTGGGTTCTTACACAACTGGAGGATATTTCAGCCCCCATCGCAGTTGTGTTACTGGGAAAGCTGCTTAAATTTCTTGCATAATCTGTTTGGTTGCAGTGATTCAAATTATAACCCCTTGAAGTAGATGTCACTCTCAGCTTTCAAAAGGTTTTCAAGGTGTTCTATGCTATGACAGCAATTCTTCCAAAACACTCTGTCACTTTGAAACATGTTATAGGCAGGAAATTCTCTTAGTTTTCAGGGGGAAAAAAGAAGCATTTTGTTTTTATTCTTTAGTGATACTAGGTGGCACAGAGTTGGAATAAGAGAATTAACAAAGTGTATTTGATTCAGTAAATATAATTTTTCTGCTTTCATACAAGTTTCCTGATCTGTTGATCTGGAAATGTATGAATTGAGGTATAGTACACCATAAACTGAGTGCCCTCTCGCAGTGCAGCCATGGAGCCCTGTTGGCTGCCATTTCATTTAGAACTAATTACCTCTGATGTTACCAGCTTATTATTAGGACCAATAGATATGTTCTTTTTTTTATATTAATATTGGGGATTGAACTAGGGCCCTTGTGCTTTCAACGTAGGCACAGTACCACTTGAGCTAAATCCGCAGCCCTAGTAGATACATATTTGTGTTACTTGTCAGTTTAGACAGTTAAATAAAACTCTAGGCTTGAATTGTATTAGTTGGCTATGAGTTTAATGCCAGTGAATCAACACAACAGAATTACTAAGGTGCCTTTAAACATAAACACATAAGACAAAGTAAAGTGTGAATCACTTGACAAAATGTTGGGAGCCAGCACTCAAAGGATCTTACACTGTATTTCCCTTAGAGGTACGGTAGTTCAGTATGTACAAATTTGTATTCTCAATGTCTTCACAGGACATGATTACTATATACAGCAAGCATCGCCTTCCTCAGTCTTCCTGGGTTTGAGGGAATAACAAACATATAACAGAAATAGTAGCTGTTAATCATACTTTTCATGAGAGTCTTCTTAGAACAAGTATAATTATATAATTATACTCTTGGTAATTTTATGAATGATCATTTCTTTAAAAAAAAAATGGAAGAAAATAAAGAGGCATTAAGAATTTGTTTTTCCTTCATTTCTCAACCACAAAGTATTAGCATGGAATTTTAGCATTAGTTTTCTGTTCTTTTATTTGGTTAAACCTTGTAATTATGCATATTTTTAATTGTGGAAAATTGGTATTTTCAGAGCATCAGATAATGTTTATACATAAGACTGTAATGCATTCTGCTCCTAGGATGAATATTAGATAATATAACATTAATAGTTTTAATAAAATGATATTGCTGTGATTGTTTTCCACTAATGAAAATTTATGAGAATTTTCTGATTTGCAGGTGTAAAGATAATACCCTTAATATGTAAGCAGATAGATTCTTTTCATGCTCTACTTATTTGTGCCCAGGGAAGCAACATAAAACATCTTGATAATCCATGTTTTCCTAATGATACAAAACATTTTCAACATTTAATTATTCCATTTTAAATTTCATACTATAAAGGGGTAAATCTTTAGTTGTACAGTTTCCTTCTTATAATTTTGAAGCCTACTTTGTTATTTCATCCAAACCATTAATACTTCCAGAATATTTAATTGGCAAGCTTTTTTGTATTTAGAATAAAATTTGTCCTACATTGTTTTCAAATTCTTTAAATTTTGGGGCAAGAATTATTGTCTCATCATGGGCCATAACTTGAGCTTATTAGGCATCATTTGCAATTAAGGATAAAACCTATTTCAATGAATGTTTAGATTAAATTATGGTCCCAAAAAGTACCAGGAAACATCAGGTATACCAAAAAAAAGAGAACTTGGAATTTAACTAGGAAGTCTTACAAGGTGCTGGAGTTACTCTGTTTTGAAATTGTGCTTCTCTGCTCATGGAGTTTCCTCAGTGATAAAACTGAGGTTATTGAGTTTCCTCAGTGATTAAACTGAGTAAACTCAAACAGCAAATTGTGTGAGATTTTTTTTAAATTTTTATAATGTGTAGAATCCAGTGTCTAGAATGCTTCTTGCATCTTATTTGGGGAAGCCTGGTTTTGCTGATTTGATTTTTGTTTTCATGCACAAGGAAACAGAAGCCTTAAAGAATTAAAATAATATTCCCAGAGAAGATAACTGAGGTAACTGTCATTTGACTTTCAGTGTCAAGTCTGGTTTAGTTATATGCTATCAAACTGGGGAACATGGTTACCATATATACATGCCGTCAATTCCTACCCTCAGTGTGACCTCTACATTAAAAGTCTCTTTCCTATTGTCTTTACTGGCCAAGGACTTATAGCATTTCTAGAATTGAAGCAAGCTGTTGGTGCTGGTAGTTAGCTAATGGGCCAGCTAAGGCTTCGCTGCTCAGGGTCAGGATAGACAGATGACTCTCAACAGCATCAGATTATTATCTCCGTATTATTGTTCCTTCCCTCCGTCCGTCCTTCCTTCCTTCCTTC
>PVIC010059501.1:0-10083 GCA_004025085.1 Thryonomys swinderianus | reverse complement strand
ACATTGGCTTAGCAAAAAACTTTATGAACAAAACCTCCATAGCACAAGAACTAGCAGAAGAAATCAACAATTGGGTTCTCATCCTATTAAAAAGCTTCTGTAGAGCAAAAGAGACCCCCAGAAGAGTGAAAAGATAACCAACAATATGAGAAAGAAAATTACCAGCTGTTTCTCAGACAAAGAGCTTCTGTCTAAAATATATAAAGAGCTTAAAAACATCAGGGCCCCAAGTATAAAGACCCAATTCAAACATGGGCATCTGAAATGAGCAGACACTTTTCAAAGGAAGATGTAAAAGCAGATAAGAAGCCTATGAAGAAATGCTTAACATCACTGGTCCTTTGAGAGATGCAATTGAAAACACTCTGACTATCCACAAATGCTGGCGAGGCCATGGGGAGAAAGGAACTCTTCTCCATTGTTGGTGGTATATAGACTGGTGCAACCACTGTGGAGATCAGTGTGGACATTCCTCAAAAATCTTAGAAACAATCTAAAGGCCCATCAACTGTAGACAAGATAAAGAAGATGTGGGGTTTTTTTTGGTTTTGTTTTGTTGTTTTAATAAAATGGAGTATTACTCTGCCATAAAGAAAGATAAATTTGGGTCATTTATACTCAAATGGATGCACCTTCAGTACACACTCATAAGTGAAATAAGTAGTTCACAAATGTGTAAATACCATGTTTTTCTCTGGTACGAGAAACCAAAGATGTAAAGTGTTCTAAAAGGAAAAGGCAGGTAGGGGTAAATAAGAAGGGAAAGAAAAATTTTGATAGTAAAAAAGGAAGCAAAACTTATGTGTAACAAGGATTGGTTGGATGTAGTGTGGACAGGGCAATAGGAAAAAATGAGAATTGTGTTGTGTACTGATACAAATTCTCAATGTCAAGTGTGATCACGATATGTGTATAGAATGTATCAATAAAATCAATTTTAAAAAAGAGAGAGATTTAGATGAGTGTTTCTGGAGCCTGTTTAGCAAGTGAAACACCCCTGGTTCAATCCCTGGTAACCACATAGAGCAATACGGGGCGTGATGACTCACAACCACCAGCAATCAGTACCACACAGTGCAGTGCCGGGCGTGGTGGCTCACACCTATAATCCCAACATTTGAGATGCAGAGACAGAAGAATTCCTGAGTTTGAAATTTGGCTGTGCAACATAGTGAGTTCAGGGTCAGCCTGAACTACAGAGTGAGACCCTGTCTAAAAATTAAAATTTATATTTATATATATATATAATTTACATTATATGTATATTAGAGAAAGAGAGAGTGAGAATAAGCAACCTGATATGTTTTGTTATCACTAATCTACACTAATTAGCTTTATACAAAATATGAACAATCATTAAATATTATGCAAAAAAGGGCCACAAATCAACACTTTTTGAGACTATATTTTTGGCAAAAATCTTTTAATATTGATTGGGCTTACATCAAAATACTTTCCACTTGTTTTTAAATTTTTCTTTATTTTATTATGTTTTTATTTTCTAACCAGGTTGACTTGAAGAGTGGACTTGTATTTCCTAGATGAAAGTTAATTTTATTTACTCACACAACAGTAATATATTGACACTCTCTAAGCTCCAAGCATCTGACAATCAAAATGCCACAATTTCAATGATCTTACAAGGAAGTAGAAGGGTATAGGTAAATACATTCATATATAAATAAGCAAGAAAAATTTTGTGGTGATAAATGCTTTGCCAAGAAATAAAAAATAATGTGATAGTGTTTGAAGAGCTCTATAAATTGTAATTTCAAAGTAATAAATCTCTAAATAAAATTAAGTTTAACATGGAACTTGAATGCAGAAGAAATCTTGCCATGAGAATTTAAAGGGGGGAAATCACTTAAGACCAAGGGAACAGATCAAGTAAAGAAGAAAATGGTCACATGTGCTTTGAAAAATTGAAGTTAGTGTTGGAAGGAGGCACCTGCTTGTCCTACCAATGCAGTCAGACTTCCTGAGACACAATGAAAATGCCATATCTTCATGTGTGACTCTTCATGTAAATAATATGTGCTAAAATACAAGTAGGATCCTCTGACTCACAAAGCTATGTAGTAATAGTCACAATATCTCCAAACTGAAAAGAACATCAATAACTGTGAAGGTATCTAGTCTTATTCTAGGACTACAGGGAAAATGCTCATATTTCAAATATACTCATTAGATGTCATGCTGTTCAATATGAGTGATACATTCAATGAAAAATTAATAGTATAAGCCTAGGAAATAACATGCACACTTCTCCATTACTGATTATCATTACTATCAAAGTTTACAAAATAAATACTAAAATTATTATATATCCTTTTGTAGATATACACTTTCTGTTAATCAGACTAACATATATAAGCAACTCAATGGTACAGAAATCTGCACTCAAAAATTATAATGCCAAACTATCTGTAATAGACCACTTTTTCATCAGCCTATGAGATTCTTGACACAAAGTAAATTAAAAAGAAAATACTTTTAGTCTATATTTTTGGAAACTACAAAGTAGAACAACATGCTCTGACAAGGGTCCTATCACAGATAGGAGAGAGGGAGAAAGAGAAAATAGAGAGAGGAGAGAAAAAGAGAGAATCAATAAATGAGTCACAATCAGCAAGCAGGGAGAGTGGCAGGGGTCATATTTTTCCTCCTGTGACAACCCTCCCACAAGAACTACCAAGAAGTCACAAGAGAACTACCTGACACCCCTGAAGTCCTAAGGCTCTTCTACAAACCCTGTCTCTCAAAGAGTTCACCAGTTCATAATACCGCCCCCCTGAGGACTAAGTCTTTATCTCATGGATAAAGCCATATCTAAACCTCAGTACAAGCAAATTTTAAAATACTTTTTATAAGGGAATAAAAAGCACATTTTGCTATTAACTATAAGGAATATAAGCAATCTGAAGTCTGGCAACATAAAGTCATTATATTCTATATGCCTACAGATGAAAAGACACAACTTTACACTCTTCTAAATAAGTATTGCATTTGATATGGATGAACAGAAATCACCAATATTTTAATAAATACTTATTCATGAAAAGATGTATTTCATTTTTGTTATCTTGCTTCATTTTTTGAGGCAGGGTCTCACTTCGTAGCCCAGGTAGGATTTAAAGTTTTGAAGTCCCAATTCTCTTGTCTGAATCTCCATATAACTGCACTAGGTCAATGCATCACAGCATAAAAGTAAACTGTATTTCTTAAAAAATATATAATTGAGAAAGCAGATTGTGCATTAGGAGGTTGACTTCATTAAGTTAAATTGTGAATTTCAATTATGGACAGTTCTTTACTTCCTTCAGTGAAAAATGATCCATAACCCTCCCTTACAAATTGATCAGTTAGACAAAAATAAAAATAAGGAAAGAAATGGCTCAATGCATGCAATTAAGAATTTAAAAAGGTGAAATTAAGTTCCTGTGTGTCCTAGATTTGCTGGTCTATGTAAATCTTTTTAATGCATATTTTCTTTTCTTTGTTGTTGCTTCAAGGTTAAAATAATTCTTAAATTTTTGGATTTTATCGGGTGATTTCTTACAGCAAGAAAGTTTGGCCCCTCTGAATACTTTCACTGTGGAGAATGCACAGTTCATAAATGAACTTTAGGTCGCTTGTTGTGTTAACTGGATCTTTTGTTTCTTCCCGAAATGTGTACATATATTACTTTAATGCTGGGCATTAAACACTCCTATATTCTTTTCTCTCAAAAAGATTTAATTGTTTTACATAGATTCTTAGAATATTCTTTCATCTGGGACAAATTTTAGTAAATTAATTAGAATTAATTTTGCTCAAATATTTAAATGAAGTTTTAACAATTCTTTCAAACTGCAAGTTAGTCTAACTCAGAGAATTTTTTGCATGATATATTTCTGAAAAAGATGTAATATATTATGTTCTCTAGTTTAGAAAAATCAATGATAGTATTTTTAATGAAACATTTTCTGTGTTTTTAATATAATTTTATTTTTACAAACAGTTTTAAGCTATTTATCTTCAGGTAAAATTTCTAAAAAGGTTTGCTCAATGTTGATAATTTTCAGAAATATATATATTTCCTATTATTTTAATTTTCAGCATGTTATAAGGCTGTTTTTGTCTGTAATGTATTTCCTTCTGTATAAAATATGCTCTTTCTTCTTTAAATGTTTTACCAATGTATTTGGGAGGTTATCCTTCAGTTCAAAATTCATACTGTTTTTGGATAGCAAAAATTATTTCTGAACTATTTACTTTCTCATTGTTATGTTTAAATTTTTTCAGATTAGATACATATTTTTTGCTGTTAATAATTTGCATTTAGACTTCCCCCCAAAGTCTCACGTGTTCACAGTGGCTTTTTCAGAGGTGAACCTAAAATTCATGATGCTGGGATTAAGGGTGTGTGGTTACAAAACCAGTACATTGATTTGTCGGCAGCCCTGGTCCTGGTAGTCTGGGGAAGATAAAAAGGAAAGAAAGACCCTGCTAAGTTTCCCTGTTGCTTTTGATACCGTCTGGGCACCAGGGACTGTTTCTCTGCTGTGACACCTCTCTGCCCTGTGTGCTATGCCTTGGAGCCAGCCCTATGGAACGAAACCTCTACAGACTGAGATAAGCAAGCCTTTCCTCCCTTTACTTTCAAGGATTGTGCATTTTGTATCAGCAATGAGAAAAAGTAAGACACCAAGGATAGGGATTTTTCTCATCATTTTAATAAATATTGAACTGAAAGTGTAAATGAGTTCTAAAATGTATGATAGATATTGTAAAATAGTAAGAAATATTAAAAGGGAAAGGGGTTTAGAGGTAAGTAAAGAAGGGGAAAAATTGGATGGTTTAGAAAGGCAACAAAGATTATGTATGTGGGCAGTGGGGGAGTTAAAAGGAGAGCAGGGAAATAGGAAAATGAAAAATAAATCGTGTCATGTCCTAGTACAAATTGTCATTGTATATTGTGATCATAACGTGTATATAAAATGTACCAATAAATCAATCTTTAATACAAAGTAAAATGAGCACAGGTTTAAAAAAGGTTTAAAAAAATGAATGTTGATTTTTTAAAAAAAATCTTGCTCATTGTAATTCTCTTCATTTTAAATATAGTGAGTAAGTTGTTCTTTCTGTTATTGTTGAATTTTGAGCTATGTCCTTTCATTCAAGACAAGTGGGAGGTCTGTTTCTGCTGCTTTCTTTTCATTTTTTACATCCTAAGCATGGAAGTAAGAAGGAAGAGAGATATCAAAGGCATAAAGGCAGGCCCTGTCATAGATAGCTACCTGTCCCCGAGTTTTAAATCACAGATTTTATTAAATATACTACATATGGGGCCGGAGGGTTAGCTCACTGGTTCCAGCACCTGCCCCGCAAGCGCAAGGTCCTCAGTTCGATCCCCGGTAACCACATACAATGCTGGGCGTGGTGGCGCACGCCTGTCATCCCAGCACTCAGGAGGCAGAGACAGGAGGACTGCTGAGTTTGAAGCTTGCCTAGGCTACATAGTGAGCTCAGAGCCAGCCTGAACTACAAAGCAAGACCCTGTCTCAAAAAAAAAAAAAAAATACTACATATGCTTGCAAAGTCCACTTGAAGAGATGCTTTTGGACTTGTGGTTTTATATCTTAGAAACATTTCCTTCTGTGAGAGAGCAAACTACTATTCCTTTGTTTCCTCCATCTCTACAACTTTTACTACAATTTCATTATAACAGGAAAAGGGGAGGTTCTTTGTTTTACATAATTTCCATGACTATAAGAAAGAAAAGTCACCCTGTACTGAAATTAAATAATAAATATTCTTGTTTTCTCAAGGAGGAGTGCTCTTAAAAATTGCTTTCCATTTTCTGGTAGGATTTAACAGCTGTTCTTAATTCATTTCTGAACTTGAGTGAACCTGCACTCCCTCCCCCACCCTGGCTACACATTATAAATACCTGGGGAACTTTAAAAATACCTGTACACTCAGATCTAACCACATATAAATTGAGTTTCTTGGATGAAAGCCAGGAATTCACAGGTGATTCCTATCCAGGGTGAGTGTTGGGAACACCAGTGTACACCCACAATAAAGATACTGATTAAACAAGTAATGCATTGCACATTGCTTTGATATGCCAAAACTATTTTTAACAATACCAAATATTAATATTAATACTTTTGCAATGAAAACATAAGCTGTTTTCCAAGAGATTAAAAAGTACCCATTAAGTAAACTAAAAATAAGCAGAATGGCTAAATGAAATTAATTTCCTTGAAAAGAAATAATAATACTTTCACAGCTAAGTACTTTAAAATGAAAGAAGAGACACTTCTTTGAAGGAATTAGTCAAGAAAAATGCTGAAGTTACTGTTCTGCTAACACTGAAAAAAATTTCATAGGCTCTACTAGCAACATTATTTTTACCGTAAGGTTTTTTTATTTGGAAAAAAATCATTAAAATGCTTCAGAGAGTATTTACCAATGTGATATTTGTGTTGTAGTTTTAGTCTGAATGTTGTACTCTTAATAATTTAAGATTTTAGAAGCTATGCAGGGAGCATATTTTATTAGTTGTTTCTGTTCAATCACTTGGAGCTTGGAAATTTCATAAAAAATGATCTAGTATAGGGCCGGAGGGTTAGCTCAGTGGTTCCGGCGCCTGCCTTGCAAGCGCAAGGTCCTGAGTTCGATCCCAGGAAACCACATGCAATGCTGGGCATGGAGACTCATGCCCACCAGCCATCAATACCACATACCACAGTGCCGGGCATGGTGGCTCACGCCTGTAATCCCAGCACTCGGGAGGCAGAGGCAGGAGGATTGCTGAGTTGGAGGCTTGCCTAGGCTACATAGTGAGCTCAGAGCCAGCCTGAACTACAAAGCAAGACCCTGTCTCAAAACAAAACAAAACAAAACAAAACAAAAAATGATCTAGTATAGGTTCAGCTTAAGAAATTTACTAATGAACTAGGGTGTAGAATTTAACTTTCAATAATTGAACAGACTGCAATGGGAAAAATCAAATGTTAGTCAGCTGAAGAGTAATAAATGGTTGTATCTGCTGCTAGGGTTAATGACCAGTCCATTTCCTATCTTAAAATACATTTCTGACATGATTTTCTAGATGTTAAATTTAAAGGCTTATGTATTAATTAGAACGAGACCATTCATAAAACAGAGATGAGCATAAACCAGTGAAATGTCACAGTTTTGCTTGATGAAAGAACCACAGTTATTATTATTATTATTATTATTATTATTATTATTAATTTTTGAGACAGTGTCTTGCTTTGTAGTTCAGGCTGGCCCTGAACTCACTATGTATCCCAGGCAAGCCTCAGACTCACAGCAATCCTCCTGCCTCTGCCTCCGAGTGCTGTGATTACAGGCATGAGCCATAATGCCTACCTCCCCCAAAGTATTCAGAAATAGGGCCTTCAGAAGATCATTCAATCACGTTGCTTCTAACTTCAACAGTAGATGACTTTTTTTTCTTTTTTCTTTTTTCTTTTTTTTTTTTTTTTTTTTTTTTTTTTTTTTTTTTTTTTTTTTTTTTTTTTTTTTTTTTTTTTTTTTTTTTTTTTTTTTTTTTTTTTTTTGCCTAAAAGCAACAGGAGGCAGGACTAAAAGCAATAGAACTCCCTGACCATGATTGAAACCTTTAAAACCAGGAGCCAAAATAAAAATGTTCTTGCATTAAGAGGACTATTGTATGTCAAATATTGTATTTTGGGGCTCTTTTTACTCCCTAACCAAAGCATTTCAGTCAGCTGTGCTTTTTACACAAGAGAGAGTGTGTTTTCTAAAGGGGTCACCACAAAGCATTGCTTCATCTGACTCTCCTCGGTAGTATTGGGGATCGAACTTGGGCTCCTTGCTTTCAAGGTATTAGTCAGTGTAAGATATTTTTATTGGGCCATTCTCAGTTTTCTCCTGGCTGGATGCCCACATCCAGGACCAGACCAGAAGAGTTCAAACTCTCTACTTTGTGTGGGCTTCTCAGGGGAAGTGGCACAGAGATTGAGGTGCAGAAGCCCAAGTAAGAAAGGGACTAGGTGCCATTTCCAAGCATTCCACCGGCAGGATCCCCACATCCAGGACCAGACCAAAAGGGCATGATCTCTCCACTCTGTAGAAAGTAGCACGGAGACTAACACACAGGAGGGTCCCATTAAGAAAGGGACCAGGCACCATTCCCCTGCCTTCCACTGCAGGTTCCCACATCCAGGACCAGACCAGAAGGGTGTTAGCTCTTCACTTCGTTTGGGCCTGTTGGGGAGAGTGTGCAGAGGCTCAGGAACAAAAGCACCACATTCTTGTGAACAGGGAGGAACCAGAGGCTGTGGAATCATTTCCTTGTGGACCAGACTGGACATGACTGTTTCAGGGGGAAAAGCCTCCAGAGGTACCACCTACTTATATCTTTTCTCTTGTATGTGAAACTGAAGATGTAAATGAGTTCTAGAATGTATGATAAATATTGTGAAATAGTAAATATTCAAAGAAAAATGACATTTAGGGGTAAGGAATGAGGGGAAAGAAAAAAATGTGATGTTGAAAAATAATGAAATAAACATGGACAGAGAGGCAGAGGGGTGTAGGGTGGGTGGGGAAGGGAAAAAATGAGAATTAAGTCACTTTATATACTGGTCCAAATTGTCAATCTTGAGCATGGTCATGACATGTGTATATACTATACCAGTAAAGATTCACATTTAAAAATATTTTATGTCAAATATTGGGAGGCTGACTAGGTCAAAGCCAAAGTCATTTATTACTTAAATGTTGACTTTCAATGTAATTATAAATATTCACAATGACTATCATACAATCATAAGAATAAATTTACAAATGTGTTTTAAATCTATGTAGTGGCAGTCAAAATTTTTTTATGTCAATTTGAAAGACTTCTGAGAAACTGTATGCTGTTGGGCATTTTAAGCTTAACATGAAACTGTACTTGTTTTATGCTATGTAAAAGATTCTGACACACTGTTTATAATCCTGCTTATGTAGACAATAAAACATGCTGGTATCACAAATTCAAACATAGTGCTCCTGTATTCTATCACTCATAATCTCTTCACTCTGGTCATTTAATCAACTTGGCATAATTCAGCTCTGCAGTTAGCTTGTTTAAATTTGTTTTCACCAAAAACACTTCATCAAAACTGGGAACCTTCAGATTTAGTTCTTTAAATAATGGAAAATGTAACCCGAATGTCAAAAGCCATTCTTGTCAACTAAAATCAGACTGGATTTCTGTGGAAAAATCCACCTTTGTTATTAGTATTTAAATATATGATTTTATTTTACATGATAAAACTTTCACTACTTAATTTCTAAAATTAGAGGATATTTAACCTCAGATATGTAGCAAATTTCCCCTTTAGTTTATTACTGGGAAGAAACAGGTTTGCCCCTTCCAAGTCTTTTTGTTCATTTTGCTCTAAAATCACCCCTTTCAAAAACAATGTGTGTAGAACAGCCTTTGGTGTTTGCATTTTCCTCTTGTACCAGTGGGCCACAGAAGTGGTGAAGTTAAGATACACCCTGTTGTTCTCTTTGGTCATATTTTATGAAGCTCTCCTTTATAACCACACTCCTTTATGAAGCATATTAATAAAGCTCTCTCTGTAAACATTTGAATGTGCAGAGAGATATTATTCCAAAGATATCCATAAAGAAAATTAATGTTGACCCTCTATTTTTCCCAGGGTGTTGCTTTTTTCTTATAGTAGATTATTAAAAGAAAATTTGAGATAAAAAGTTAGGCTTGTTTGATTTTTTTATTATAGACTCCCTTCACCAACATGCACTGTCTTTCATTTATTTTAAATCTGCTTCCTGACCAGTGAATCAAGCTATATTGAGTAGAAAAAAATATGCCAGTAGAATAATACAATTTTCACTTAAGAAAATGAAAGCTTATATATGGCTTGTACATTATAGATTTTTTGATGCTTTGTTAAAAATTAAAGATTTCTTCCTGCCAATGACTAAAAATGTGGCAATGAGGTTCACTTTGTTTCCACATCATAATTTTACTTACCAAAAGCGATCTCAGATAACTGCATTGATTTCTTTACCCTTGAAGGTATTTAA
>PVIC010059500.1:0-10109 GCA_004025085.1 Thryonomys swinderianus | reverse complement strand
CTGTGCTATGAACTTTTATTGGCAATAAATTACTTCATTATGAATTTCCATCCTCAGTCTTCAAAACCACACATTTTCCAGGTGCAGTGGTACCTGCTTATCATCCCAGCTACTTGGGAGGCGGAGGCATGACAGTCATAATTTAGAGGACAACCTGGGCAACTCACTGAAATCCTTTCTTAAAAAGGGCTGGGGAGGGGCCGGAGGGTTAGCTCAGTGGTTCCGGTGCCTGCCTCACAAGCACAAGGTCCTGAGTTCGATCCCTGGTAACCACATATAATGCTGGGCGTGGAGACATGTCCACCAACAATCAACACCTCATACTACAATGCCGGACGTGGTGGCTCACGCCTGTCATCCCAGCACTCAGGAGGCAGGGACAGGAGGATTGCTGAGTTCGCGGTGGCTTGCCTGGGCACCATAGTGAGCTCAGGGCCAGCCTGAACTACAAAGCGAGACCCTGTCTCAAAAAGCAAAAAAAAAAAAAAAGAGCTGGGGATGTAGTTCCTTGTCCCTTGGGTTCAATCTCTAGCAACCCCCCAGAAGAGGGGAGTGGGCAACAAAAACCAGGCATTTGTTAGAAACAAGTATGGTGCATAAATTTTCTTGTTTTTGCTTCGTATTCAAAGTTTTCCTACAAAGTTTTAATTTGATTTTTTTTTTCCAACTTTCAAACCTTTAGCCTCTCAGCAATGCATACCATGAGTTAGCACAAGTTTACTCAACCAATAACCCCTCAGAACTCCGGAACCTGGTAAACAAGCACAGTGAAACTTTCACACGTGATAACAACATGGGTCTGGTGAAGCAGTGCTTGTCTTCCCTCTATAAGAAGAACATTCAGAGGCTAACAAAGGTGAGGCGGGTGAGCGCTGCTCACTGATGACATCTCTAGCTTCTCTTGGATCTTGTTTCTCTTCCTTCTCAGCAGCAAGGAAGCAGGTACAGGGATAAAGGATGGCAGGATCTCTGTACTAAGAGAACTTTGTGGCTGGATTTTTAGTTTGATTGCTACCTTTTGGTCTTTTCAGGGCTAGAGCAGGGTATTTGAGAAGAGGAACAGGTGAAGAGGAAGAAAGGTAGGCAATATGGCTACACTGGGAGGTAGAGAAAGTAGCCTTGGAGGGGTCACCAGTTCCAGATGGGCAGTTGGGGGACACAGTGAGAACCAGTCTTGGAGGCTCCTAAGCTGTGCTCCTCTCTGCTTGAACTTCTGTAAATATGTGACTCTGACATGATTGTTGCCAGGGTTATATAAGCCATGTACATCCTAGAATGTAGGCAAATCTTAATTTTCAAGGTGAAAAAATATCTGACTTTTTAATTATTAAAATATGTTAATAAGTATTAAAACAGTACAGGAAAGTATAAAAAGAAAAGTCTTCTGTGTTAAAAAGGCATATACTGCAAGCACTAGGGAATCTTACTGAGGGAACCTTAAAACAGCATGTTGCGTTTTTTCTGGTGGCAAAAGTCTGGTCAGAGAGCTAGCAAGCAGGGCACTGCTAGAGAGCATGTGCACCCTTCCCTGTGCAGCTCCCCTAGCCACATCAGCGTGATGATGGCAGGAAGTAAGTGCAAAGGCAAGCATGGGCTGTTGCCAGGATGCCCAGCAATGGGAAAAGATGATGGCTTTGGCAATTTGAGGACTCAGAGAAGGTGATGTCCCATTGAAACTAGAGAAAGAGTGGTGAGATGGGGTAGTCTTGGAGGTGGCAGGCCATGCAAAGACAAAGGTTCCTGAGGAGGAGAGGAAAGAGGTGAGGAGTTAACCACTGAACAAAAGGAAGAATTCCTGGGCCGGAGGGTTAGCTCAGTGGTTCCAGCGCCTGCCTTGCAAGCACAAGGTCCTGAGTTTGATCCCCAGTAACCACATACAATGCTGGGCATGGAGACTCACACCCACCAGCAATCAATACCACATACCACAGTGCCGGGCGTGGTGGTTCACACCTGTCATCCCAACACTCGGGAGGCAGAGACAGGAGGATTGCTGAGTTCCAGGCTTGCCTGGGCTGCATAGTGAGTTCAAAGCTAGCCTGAACTACAAAGCGAGACCCTGTCTCAAAAGAAAAAAAAAAAAAAAGAGGAAGAATTCCCTCCAGGTATTCTAGGGAGAGTAACTAGAGATTGCTAACTCACATAAAGACATCAGCAAGGAATTTATAAACATTTGGAAGAGTAAAGTGAGGGTGGGATTTGGTCTAGAGGTAGAACCTTTGCCTTGAGTTCAGTCCCTAACATCCCACACACACAAAAGAAAAATGTGGGGCCAGGGATTTAGCCCAGTTGTTTTGGCATCTGCCTGGCAAGTGCAAGGTCCTGAGTTTGATCTCTAGTACCATATACCACATTGCCGGTCATGGTGGCTCACACCTGTAATCCCAGCGCTTGGGAGGCAGAGGCAGGAAGGAGGATTGCTGTGAGTTCGAGGCTAGTCTGGGCTACACTGTGATCTCAGGGCCAGCTTGAACTACAAAGCGAGACCCTGTCTCAAAAGAAAAAGAAAAATGTGAAAAAGTAACTCAAGGTCAATTAAAGGTGGGGATTAGTGACTGAGTAAGACCCTTTCTTATAATAAAATATAAAAAGGAAACAATACCATTGCACAGCATAGCACTCTCAAAGGCTGAGCCAAGAGGATCACAAGTTTGAGACCAGCCTGGACAACTTAGTTACTTAGTGAGACCCTGTCTCAAAATAAAAAAATGGGGGCCGGAGGGTTAGCTCAGTGGTTCCGGTGCCTGCCTCGCAAGCTCAAGGTCCTGAGTTCCATCCCCGGAAACCAAATACAATGCCGGGCGTGGTGGCTCACGCCTGTAATCCCAGCACTCGGGAGGCAGAGACAGGAGGATTGCTGAGTTCGCGGTGGCTTGCCTGGGCACCATAGTGAGCTCAGGGCCAGCCTGAACGACAAGACCCTGTCTCAAAAGCAAAAAAAATAAAAAAAATTAAAAAATGGGCTGAGGCTATAGCTCAGTCCAGAGGCCCTGCTTTTAATCCCCAGTATCGTAAAAATTAAAAAGATTAAAAAAACAAATGTGACCTTGTCAACCAGAGAAAAACCAACTTGACCTAAAAAGACTAAAGAGATCAGTCTAAGAAACATACATAGTAGGTTAGCCAGGTGAGAGGTGGTGCACACTGAGGGAGACCAAGGCAGGAGGGTTTTAAATCTGAGACCAGCCTGGGCAGTTTAATGAAGCTCTGTCTCAAAATAAAAAATAGCTGAGGATGTAGCTTAGTAGGAGGGTCCCTCGGTTAGTTCTCTGGTGAAGCACTGAACCGTAGTTCATCACTTTGGGGTAGTTAGTAACGTACACCTGAGACATCAGTATGGAATATTGCAATTTTCTGTTCCAGATGGAAAAATCCGTAACGAGTGTGACTAAGCAGGATGGGTCTATGGTAGACAGGCCACGGCTGAACAATGGCTCCTGGGTCCTACATATGCTGGCTCATGATGGATTGTGGCACCCTGGATTTGTGAGCACTGTTGAGGGGGACCTAGAGGATGGTCACCCTGAAGTGTAGTAGGAAGGGACAGTGTCACTAAAGAACAAGTGAGATCCAAAGGGATACTCTAGCCAAGAGAAAAAGTTTAAAAATCAAAATTTTTTCAAATGTCCATAACAACCATATCAAGACCTTGCAGACCAGAGGGAGCTACAGATAAGTCATGTCAAATGACTTGGCTACATGTCAAATGGGGGTTTAATCTGCCACCTTCAGTGCTGAGAGATTACTGTGCATTAACATCTTTATGAACATTTTGCTAGATCCCTCTTGCTTCTCTCATGTATGTGTGTGTGTGTGTATGTGAATGTTCTCAATTATGTGTAATTGAGATCATATTCTAAATGCCTTTTTTTTTACCCTGCTCTTTCTGTTCAGTATGTCATGAGTCTCCTTCCATGGATCATGAGCCTGTGTATCATAGGTCATGTGGACAGCTCATGATTTATCCATTTAGTCCTTTGCTGATGAACATTCAAGTAGAAGCTTTAGTTCTGAAATTGGAAAAATGAGTTTTATATATAGATATGTTCACTTTTGAGTCTTCATATGTGTAAACCATTTATGTAGTTCTTAAAATTAGCAGAATAGCTGATTAACAAAATAGCTTCAGTTCATTGGGTGGTAGTCTCCAAAGAGAATTTTAGGCAACGGTTGTAGCTCAGTGGTATAGAGCACTTCCCTAGCATATGTGAAGCTCTGGGTTCCATTTCCAGTCCTGCAAAAAAAAAATTACAGTTTTATTTTTGTAAATTGAATTCTTTATTGGTACATTTTATATACAGTTCACAGTCACACTCAACATTGGGGAGTTTGTACCAGTATATGACAAATTAATTCTCATTTTTACCCATATCCCTACCCACCCACAACCCCCTACCCCTTATGTACATGCTATTTCTTTTTCTTTCTGAATCAAATTTATTTTTTCCCCTCATTATGTTCCCATCACATTCCCTTTGAATATTTCCTGTTTTACAAAATCTATCCATGCCTAGCTCTGAAAATGCCATTGTAAATTTTGTCAGTTGCCTTTAAGAAGAAACTTAATTTGTTGCTGAATGGGAACATTTTCATCAGATTCAAGCAGAACATTGGAAAACAGTGGTTTCTTTTTTGCATCAAAAGTATATAGTTTGTTTGGTTTATTCATCTTTTATTTAAAATTTTAACTTTAAATTTTGAAGGATAAATGATTTCAATTTTATTTTAATAGATAATACATTTATAATACTTTTTTTTTTTTTTTTTTTTTTTGCTTTTTGGAGACAGGGTCTCGCTTTGTAGTTCAGGCTGGCCCTGAGCTCACTATGGTGCCCAGGCAAGCCGCCGCGAACTCAGCAATCCTCCTGTCTCTGCCTCCCAAGTGCTGGGATTACAGGCGTGAGCCACCACGCCCAGCATTATATGTGGTAACCGGGAATCGAACTCAGGTCCTTACGCTTGCGAGGCAGGCGCCGGAACCACTGAGCTAACCCTCCGGCCCTATAATACAAATTTTTTAAAAAAGTAAAATGAAAATCCTCATCTTGTTTCCATGTCCCAACCATTCTTTCTTCTTTTTTTTTTTTTGCATTGTTAAGGGTTCAAACCCCCAGGCTTCTCACATGCTAAGCAGGGGCTCTCCATGGAGCCTATACCCTCAGACCCCCTTAGCCATCCTTATCTTTTCTCCAGAAGCAGCCCAGTGTTACAAGGGAGACTCTTCAAGTATCCTAAATATATTCCATGTGCACATGAACACATGCATACACACCCATATATGTAGCAGTCTTTGCCTTTATGTTCATCTGTACAAACGTTAGCATGCCATGTATGCCCTTAAGCAGCTTCCTTTTTTCTGTGTAGTGATGAATATATTTTGGATTCTTTTTCAGTTATAAAAGTTGTCCTCGCTTTTTTCTTTCTACAGCTGCATAGTAATCCATTTTTATGTCTAGATATTTAATAAAGCTTTTTGTATGTGTGATTAATTTTACTTTTAACTTTCAGACTTTTTTAACACTATCATTACAAGATATGGCAAGTCGTGTGCAGTTATCTGGGCCTCAGGAGGCAGAAAAGTATGTTCTACACATGGTAAGTGTGTTTCATTTTTTAAGAAATACTCCCTTGGGGCCAGAGATTGAGCCCAGTAGTTCCAGCGCCTGCCTCACAAGTGCAAGGCCCTGAGTTTGATCCCCAGTAACCACATACAATGCTGGGCGTGGAGACTCACGCCCACCAGCAATCAATACCACATACCACAGTGCTGGGCATGGTGGCTCATGCCTGTAATCCCAGCATTCGGGAGGCAGAGGCAGAAGGATTGCTGAGTTCGAGGCTTGCCTGGGCTACATAGTGAGCTGAGGGCCAGCCCGAACTACAAAGTGAGACCCTGTCTCAAAAAAAAAAGAAAAAAATACTCCCTTGGCCAGGCATTTAGCTCAGTGGTTCCAGCATCTGCCTCACAAGTGCAAGGTCCTAGATTCAATCCCCAATACCTCACACCACAGTGCCGGGTGCAGTGGCTCACATCTGTAATCCCAGCACTCGGGAGGCAGAAACAGGAGGATTGCTGAGTTCAAGGCTTGCCTGGGCTACATAGTGAGCTCAGGGCCAGCCTGAACTACAAAGTGAGACCTGGTCTCAGGGTAAAAAAAAAGTGCCTTCTTTTCCTGTGAAAATAGCATGTATTCATTATGGATGAAAAAAAGAATGGGGGTTGGAGAGCCATCCAGAGTCAACCTCCACTGACATTTTGGTTCATTTCCTTATGCGAAGGATTTTCCAGTTATTATTATAGTAGTCACACTTGTATTACTCTAATGAAGTACCTAAGGAAGCTAACTTTAAAGTAGAAAAAGTTAAAAGTTTATTTAGCTCACAGTTTTGAATGCTAAAGTCCAAGATGGTGAGGCCTTTTTGGTTTGGCCTCTGGTGAGGGCAGTACAATATGGCAGGAGAGAGGGTGGGCTTCTCTGTCCCTGTGAGGACACCTGAGGGACCTCCCAGTAGACCTGCCTCAACTTGCCAATCGCATGCTATATATCAAGCATTCAATTATAATGAATCTTCGGGGGACATGCAAACAAATAGTATTCAAATCATAGCATTAGTATACTTATATGATTTACTCTGTTATACGCTATTTTGTTCCTTATTTATTATATTTACACATTTTCATTATCAGGTGTTTTTTTTGTTTTTTTTTTTGAGACAGGGTCTCGCTTTGTAGTTCAGGCTGGCTCTGAGCTCACTATGTAACCTAGGCAAGCCTGGAACTCAGCAGTCCTCCTGTCTCTGCCTCCCGAGTGCTGGGATGACAGGCATGAGCCACCACGCCCGGCACTGTGGTACGCAGTATTGATTGTTGATGGGCATGAGTCTCCACGCCCAGCATCGTATGTGGATACCGGGGATCAAACTCAGGACCTTGCGCTTGGGAGGCAGGTGCCAGAACCACTGAGCTAACCCTCCGGCCCTCATTATCAGTTTTTATAAACCTCATGAAACACTGTTCATGTAAACACTCAAAAAATATTTTGGATATAGAGAAGTATAAAGTAATACGATTCTTTCTATAACAATATCACCAGCTTGCTCCATTTGTATATCAAGGCACCTTGCAGCGTCAAGAAAGGCTAAATAGTGTACTTAGTGATGTTGACTACATTCTGGCTCAAATCCTTTATCTTTTTGTGGTCAGTATTGGTGTGTGACTTAGAACCAGATAGAGGTACTAGTTATAGAAAACTGAGTGGACTAACTGCCTGAATTGTTGAGTTTATTTTTCTTATTTTTAAATTTTTTGGTACTGGGGATCAACCTCAGGACCTTGCACTTGCTAGGGAGGCAGCCATACCACTGAGCTTCATCCCCAGCCCAAATTGTTCACTTTAAAGCAGTTAGTTTTATGGATTTTAGTTCAACTGTAAAAATACAAAGGCAGGGATTTTGTATATGTGTTTGTGTTAGTTTTGTTTGTTCCTCTTAGTTCTATAATGGTACAGTATAGTAGTAAATATCAGGTAAATTGATGGTAATTAAAAGACACATACAATTCCCAGCACTCAGGAGGCAGAGGCAGGAGGATTGCTGAGTTCAAGGTTTGCCTGGGCTACGTAGTGAGCTCAGGGCAAGCCTGAATTACAAAATGAGAACCTGTCTCAAAAAAAATAAAATAAAAATACACATACAATGAGAGGTGGTACATGTCTATAACTACTTGGGAGCCTAAGGCAAAAGAATTGTCAGTTTAAGCCAGCATGGACAACCTGTCTCAAAAACAAATAAAATACATGTAGAAGTTAATTTATGAATTGTTTTTTGTGCTGTTTTTGGTCAAAGCAATGAGTAGATGTTCACATAGTGTTCTAAATTGCTTTCCCAATTTCTTTTTGTAGATAGAAGATGGTGAAATTTTTGCAAGTATTAACCAGAAGGATGGTATGGTCAGTTTCCATGATAATCCTGAAAAATATAATAACCCAGCCATGCTTCATAACATCGATCAAGAGGTAAACCTTTTACAGGTTAAGGCTTTCTTGATTAAATACTTGTGTATTTGAAGTGCTGCCCTGTGCTCAAGCATAATTTTAGTTTTAAGTACAGGTAGTTCTCAACCTATAAATGCTTTCTTCCTAGAGAATTAATTTCAAAATGGCCTACTTAAAACTCTTGCAAGTTGTATGGCTATGAATAAATGGCTTACTCTGAAAATGATCAAAAGGGCTGGTATGATCTTAGCCATACCCCACATCCATGTACAGTGTGGACCCTTATTTCCATGGAGTCTGGGTGGCAAGGTTAGGAGCAAAACTTAGCACAATTTGAGAGAAAGGCAGAGCCAGCCCAGAGTGCCTGTCAGCCACAGTGTGGGGGTACAAGCAGAGGCTTGTACCCACTCTGTGCTTCCTGAGTGCATATGTGCTCTCAGGGTTGTGTCTTGGTCATCTTAGCCAGAATTACATACAGAAGCCCAAAGGCAATGTATAGTAAGTAACACAGGATACCGCTACAGTCTATTTTTTGTACTTTTAAAGTTTAGCAAAAGTCAGGCCGGAGATTTAGCTGAGTGGTTCTGGTGCCTGCCTCTCAAGTGCAAGGTCCTGAGTTCGATCCCTGGTAACCACATACAGTGCTGGGCATGGTGACTCACGCCCACCAGCAATCAATACCACATACCACAGTGCTGAGCATGGTGACTCACACCTGTAATCCCTGCACTCGGGAGGCAGAGACAGGAGAATTGCTGAGTTCAAGGCTTGCCTGGGCTACATAGTGAGCTCAGGGCCAGCCTGAACTACAAAGTGAGACTCTGTCTCAAAAAAAAAAAATTAACAAAAGTTAGTGATGGCAAAATGTAACATGGAATAATGTATAGGTTTTATTTATTTTACTTAGAGTGACTATACTTGTTTTGCTGTGAAAGATGTTGAGTGTGTTTGATCATGAGTGCTGCCTTGACTTGCTAGGCTATCAGTCATATACAGTACTTGTACTATGGCAGCTTTCTGAATCCAAAGTAATTATGACTCCAAATCCATTAGCCCAGGGGTTTCAGATCAGGATGGTGAACCTATGGCTCCTCCAGTAACAGCCAAGGTTACAGATGATGTGATTGACACTGTATACCTGCTGACCATGGGTCTGTTGTACAGATGCTGAAGTGCATAGAGCTGGACGAGCGGCTGAAGGCTATGGACCAGGAGATCACAGTCAATCCCCAGTTTGTGCAAAAGGTGAGTAAAGATTTCCTCTTCGGGCCTAAGATTTAGCTCAGTGATTCCAGCGCCTGCCTAGCAAGCGCAAGGGCCCTGGTTTGATTCCTGGTAGCCACATACAACAATACCGGGCATGGTGACTCAATCAGTACCACATACCACAGATGTGGGGCTTGGTGACTCCAGTCTGTAATCCCAGCACTCGGGAGGCAGAGGCAGGAGGATTGCTGAGTTCGAGGCTTGCCTGGGCTACATAATGAGCTTAGGGCCAGCCTGAACTACAAAGTGAGACCTTGTCTCAAAAAAAAAAAAAAAGATTTCCTCTTTGAAGAAGTGGGATTGGATAGAGAAGAAGGCATAGTGTCAAATAGCAAGGGAATTTGGGTTTCAAGTTGTAAAGTTTCTTGTTCTTGAAACAATAAATTCATAGAAATACACTTGTTAAGAGCATTTTCAAATTGGGTCTGGTGGCACACACCTGTAATCCCAGCATTTGGGAGGCTGAAGCCAGAGGATTGCTATGAATTCAAGGGAAGCTTGGGCTACATAGCGAGTTCAAGCCCAGTCTAAACTACATACGTGAAGCCCTGTGTCATCAAAAAGCATTTTGAGCAGTGGCTTCGAAGTATGCTGAGGGGTGCGGAGGGAGGTTCCTTAGTTGTCCTTTGTCCTCAGGAGAGGTTTGCTCTGGATCCTAGGAATGGAGAAGGCAGGTATGCTTATTTGGGGCTGGGGATTCTTGACAAAGGCAACCACAGACACTCTCTGCCTCACTCTCTACACAGAGTATGGGCTCACAAGAAGATGATTCAGGAAACAAACCCTCCAGCTATTCCTGAAACTAACATGCATCCTGAGTTCAGCAGGAGAAACAGTCACCTTGGCCAG
>PVIC010059499.1:0-10102 GCA_004025085.1 Thryonomys swinderianus | reverse complement strand
GGTGCCTCAGACCGCTGTGCCTGTGGCGGGCGCGGGCCCTCCCACTCCCCCCAGAGGCGGAGGCTGTGCAGGGCAGCGGGGTCTGCACAGCTCCCTCGCGGCGTGGCCTCTGGTGGCCGGTGGTGCCCGTCGCAGGGGCAGCCAGGAGGAGCCCACCGGGGAACCGCGAGCAGGGCCGGCCCCGCCGTCGGGGTGCGAGCGCAGGCCCCGAGTCTCCACTCCCAACCTGGCAAATGGAAATAATGGGCCTGGCTTCACCACGTTACTTTCTCACCTTTTTCATCCTTTGACAGGTACGTACAGTGGTGATCCAGCGTGTGCTGCCTGAGGCATCAAAGTATCGTCAGCACCAACGGGCCGTGGCCTGTCTTTGTTTTGGTCTGCTTCTGGCGCTCAGCCTCTGCATGTTACACCTGGCACCTTCCAACGCAGTGGCGTTTCGAGTGCTTAATGGCCTGCGTGACCACTGTTTTCTACAGTGGAGCTTTCTAGTATCCACCACGTTAGATAATGGAGCTTTGAAGCTCTGATAATACGCCCAGCAGTGTTGGTATGAGAAAAATAGAACTTTACCTGTGGTGTCAACTGAGGTTTCCTTTGCAACCTAGGAGAGGGGTTTGCAAGATGATCTATAGAGAAAACTGCACCTGGCGTCACGCCTCGCCGTCCTGGAGAGTGACCTCCCGGTGGCCGTGGCTTGCGAAGTAAACCCGACAGCGTCGACGGGGGTACGAGCCCTGCGCGCTGCGTCTCCGAGGGTGTGGCCTACGAGTAAGCAGTGCGCAGGCGCCAGGCTGCGATGGGCGGGACTGGCAGGAGCCGCGCGGCCTGGGCACGGCTGAGCAGACCCTCAGCTGCTAGGGCGATGGCCGTGCTGCCAGCCAGACTGCATCTTTCTCTGAGGGAACATAGGTCAGAATCTCACACCGTACCCCCAGTTATATGCACTTATTACTGATCTATTAAAAATAATTATATTTTTACAAAGGCTTCCTAAGGTCTCAGCAGGGCTCCGTTTTTCTTTCAGTCCAGGAGACTCGAAGCCAGACCGGCCCCCTGAGCTCTGGTGCCCCCTGTGCCCTCTGTCTCCCAGGCTTCTTGCTGTGGGGAGAGGCAGGCGAGGCCCGAGTTCTGCCCAGGGGTCACTGCAGCGGGATCAGGGTGTCCAGTGTGGGCAGGGGAGGTCTCGGCCAGCAGCCCCTGCAGCCCGAGGAGGCCACAAGGGTCACACCCAGGCCGCGGGGACCCTCTCCTGCCCCGGCCGCGGGCCTGTGACTCCCAGCAGCCTTCCTCTGGCTCTCCCCAGGGCTAGTGCAGTGAAGTTTTGTCTGTCTGCTGGCTTGAGTTTCCTGGACTATTGCCGAATTAGCTTGTGTGTAAGGACTCTTAAATACACTGTGTTTGTTTGGATCTCTGCTTTCAAGTGCATTTTTTGGTGCACACGTCATTGCTGCAGGCCCGGGGCCTCTTTAGGAAGGGGTGTGTCCTAAGATCCAGGACAATCTCCTCACGCTCGCTGTGCGGGCCTGCTGTGCCCAGTGCGGGGTCTTTCCCGTCCTCGGGCAGGTCGCAGTCAGAGCGACAAGGAGAAGCGACCCAGAGGTGTCACCATGGTGACTCGGAGCTGTGCTAGAAGAGGGTGCTGTGATTTCATTTGTTTTTCACTTCTTGCAGAGTTAAACGTTGTTTTTCAAATACATAAAAAATTCTCAGCATCAACCAAAAATATCAAGCGCTATGAAGAGCAGGAAGGCAGAGGCAGACATCCCGAAGCATTACCAGGCATGTAGGGAGCGCCGTGGTTGGGGGGGCAGCATTATGCTCCCCGGAAAGATGCTCACGCCCCGATCCCCAGGACCTCGAGCGAGCTCTGCTTCCAGGCCAGTGGTTGCCGGACTGCAGGAGGGATGAGGACTTTGGATTAGCTGACTTTAAAGCAGGAGGGTGCTCCTGGGTACCCAGTAGGCCCAGCGACATGGTAAAGATTCTTTGGAACGGAAGAAGGAGGGGGAAGACCAGAGTCAGAAAAAGATCGGAAGGTGCTGGGCTAGAGGCTTCAAAGATGGAGGGAGAAGTTGTAGTCAGGAAAGGGGGTGCCCTGAGGAGCGGAGGAGGCGAGGGAGAGCTCCCCCTAGAGGTCCCGCAGGGCGCCCGTCCTGGGCCCTCCGAGCGGCTCGGCCTTGGGAGCCCTGCAGCCGAGGTGAGAGGCGCCTGGAAGTCTGTGCACAGCCCCGGGACGGCAGCGCCAGAGGCTCACACGGCCACACTCATATTTTGGCGACCGCTTCCTGTCCTGTGAGACAGGTGTAACTTTTTATTTTTTTATTTTGTTCTTTTCTTTTTGCAGTGCTGGGGGTCAAACGCATGACCTGCGCTTGCAAGGCGGGCAGCAGTGCCGTGGAGCTAACTGCCCAGTTACACGTCACTTTTCATAAGCCGGGTCCCCCTCCGCGTGCCATTTCTGTCGTCTCCTTCGCACCCGGCCCCTCGGCCGCTGTTCTGTCTTCCTGCTCCGGTGCCCACCGCGCGTTTCAGTCCTGCGCTGGGAGGAGGCGCTTCTGGCGGTGGCTGCGGCCGCTCCTACCATTTACCTGCTAAATTCTCCCGACTTTCTTTTGAAAAAATGCTTTTGATTTGAGCCTTTTGAGAGGAAAATTTCTAAACTTATGAGCGGCTGAGCTTTAGCTGTTAACTGTTGAGATAATTTACAGTTAAACCCTCCTGTTCTCTGAACGCAACGTCTTTTGTGGGTTTAACCCAGACTTTGTTAACATTAGTATTTGCATCTCTCCGCATCAGTGGCACCCTTGCTCGGCCAGCACAGAGCGCAGCATGATGCCCTTGCCACTCCCTGCCACTCACCCAGTGGGCATCTTCAGGTTCTGGCTTGGCTCCGCCCCCTGATCTGTACCCCCCCCACGGGGTGCCTGCTCTGGGCACCTGGTATGTCCCCGCCAGCACCCCAGGCTCGGAGAACATGCGTCCGTGTGGGCTGTGGTGTCGCCGTGTGCTCACTTGGCCTCTCACCACAGGAATTCACCCGCAGGCTGGAGGAGCCAGGCCCGGTGTAGCTGCGCTGCCGGCGGGGCCGCTTCCGGGCTCAGACAGCCCTTTCTTACTCTGCCCTCGTGGAGGAAGGAAGAGCCCTCCCGAGGCTCTCTAGCACGCCAGCCCCCGGAGGGCCCGTCCTCACGCTACCGAGCCACCCGAAGGACCCGCTTCCTCATGCCGCCGCCGAGGGCGGGGGTCTCAGCGCACGGCTGTGGGAGGTCCTCGCGTTCCACGGTGGGCATCGGCAGCTGCACAGCCGTACTCCGGCAGGGTGGAAAGAGCCCGCCTCCTTGGAAGCTGGGCAGGAGGCCCCGGCCCAGGCCAGGTCCGAGTTCTGAGCAGCGCGCGGGGTGCGCTGAGCCCCGCAGCCTCTGTCTCCTGGGCCTGGTCCTGCTCTCGTGAGCGGGCGGGCCTTGGAGGAGGCACCATTCTGTGCTACCGCGCCGTTTGGTGCAGGGGAACCAGAGCTGAGAGGCTGCGGAGGAGCCAGAGAGGGGCCGAAGAGGGAGGAGGAACACAGTGTGGGTGCTGGTCTCGGAGGAGGGCGGCGGGAGCCAGCCCACAGAGCAGACAGGCGCGGAAGGAGGAGAGGTTGGATGGTGCCCTGGGGGAGGGGCAAGTGGCTCTTGTTGCTTCGGCTCAGGACGGGACGGCCAGGCCTGTGGCTGGACTGCGAGAGAGGACCCCGAGGGCTGGGCAGAGCGTGCAGGGGCCTTCGGGGAAGCCAGGAGGGAGGGTGCCGTCTTCCCAGACCGTGCGGGGTCAGGGGTCGCCCTGAGTGACATCCCGGGGGCACTGCACGCAGGGTGCGGGCGTCCGAGTTGTCCCTCGAGAGGGAAGCGGAGGGAGCGGGGTCCTGGGAGACAGGGCGGCCGGTCCGCAGGAGTGCAGGCCGGGCCTGGCCAAGTGGGGACCCCACCGCTCCTCCTCGGGTTCCCGGCCGGGAAGACGAGTCCGACGGTGACTGCAGCTGCGCTGTGTTGGGCGCTGGCCTGGGATTGAGCCTGGGCAGACGGGAGAGGCCGTGGTCGGGTTTTAGGTGTTACCTTGTGTGTGTAAAAATGTCTGCGTGCTCTGAAATACGTAAACCTGTTCCCTGCCTTTGCCACGAAGTTAAGGGCGCCCTCAGCGAGGTCTGGGAGCGGAGGCCCGTGCGGGCTCCCCCCAGACACCCGCTTGGGCTGCTGGGCTGCTGGGCTGCGAGGGCGGCGGTGACGCGCGTTGTTGTTAAACCGGAGGTCTCTGTGTCATTTAATGTTTCTCATTCAGAATTCTGTTTTATAACGTTAAGGATACCTTGCTTTCCACGTCTGCAGTTTTCTTTGCCTTGTTTTTAGAAGCCCGGGCCTTAATACTGAGCTGCATTCACAGCCCTTTTATTTTTTGCTGTGAGATTAGGGTCTTACTGTGTTGCTGAATTGTCCAGACTGGACTTGAACTTGTGATCTTCCTGCCTCAGCCTCCCAGAGTTCTGAGATTACAGCACCACACCTGCCTAAGTATTGACACATTTTGTAAGTCTGAGCCATATTTAGCCGCAAGGTTCAACCCGCTGATGGTGTCTTTAGCAGTATAAATGGATTGTGATCGCCATAAGCTGTTTTCTTTGCAAAACTGGAGTACCGCAGGCTAGGTAAGTTCAGAGACAAGCACTCTGGTCTGAAGAGGCAGAGGCGGGTGCCGGCAAAGACCAGTGGCCCAGACCAGCAGGACAGCGGACCCGCTCTTGAGGCTGCCTGCTGGCCAGGAGTCCGTTAACCCCGTACTTGAGCCGCTCAGGAGTGTGGGTGCGTTTGCCTCTCTAGGCCCTGCCTGTGGATGCAGACACAGCAGAGCACAGCAGCCATGCCATCGTGTGCCAGGCTTTCCTCCTGGCAGATTTATGGTTCCTTGTCGCGGTCCCCTGACCCCTGGCCTGGTGCCTGTTTTGCTGCGCAGACAAGGGAGCTGGTCTCACCAGGCTCCGCCCTGACCCTCGCTCTGCCCAGCCCGTCCGGCTCCACGCCTGTCCCTCCCGCCCAGGCGTCCAGGCGTCCGCTGGGTCCGGCCTGCGGTGGTGCCGCCTTGCCCTCCGGAGTCTCTCCCAGATCTCGGGGCAGGTTTGCTTCCTTAGCAACACAGCTTTGCCCGGTCCCCTGCTCTGGGTGGCGCGTGGTTCGGCCACTATGGAGTGCGCTTCCCTCTGCACCGGCTTAGAAGGTGCAGGTCGTCTTTCTACCCTCTGGCTCTTGCCTGTCGGGTTGAAAATCTGGCATGGAAGTTCTCCAGGAGTCAGCGTCCACGGGCACTGTCTGCTGTTGCCCGCCTCCCCGTCCGGTGACGCAGAAACGGGATGTATTTTATTTTAGAGGGACTTCAGGCTTTTCTGTCCATGTTACAACTACTGTTTTGTTTTCTGGTTTATTAGTTTTTAATAATGTGTGTCTTGTGCTTTGAGAGTTGCCTTTATTCCTGTATTAAGTTTCGTAACTGCATTCAGGGTGGTTTCCGCCCCGCCGGTCCTGGCGTATTTCTCTTGTTGCCTTTGGCTCAGCTTTCTCCCCGCACGTGAGGGGTTCAGCGTGGCATTTTCATCCCTTCCCCAGCGGGCCGGGCGGCCTTCCTGGTGGTGGGCGGAAGTCGCCTTATCTGGGGTGTGTCCTGCAGACCCGAATGCTGAAATCAGCCCTGACGTGGGGCCACAGGCGGCCTCTGGGAGGTAATTAGGTGGGGCCCTCGTGAGTAGGCTTAGGAGACCCCAACAAGCGGCCTGGCCTCCGCCACGTGAGGCTTCAGCAAGGATGGCTGGGAGGAAGTGGGCGCCGTACCCCCAGACCCTGAATCTGTTAGTGCTTCGTCCTGGACTTTCAGGCTCCAGAGCAATGAGAAACATGTTTCTGTTGCCTATCAGCTGCCTGGTCTATGGTGTTTTATTATAGTGCCCCTACGGGTGAAGACGGCAGTGATGCTACCCAGACCCACTTGTCAGGACCACCCTCAGCAGGAGGGGGCAGGGCTCGCCTGTCTCATGGTGTTCTGGGCCAGCTCCGGGTTCCAGGTGCCAAGCCTGTCCACGGCTGCAGGGAGCGGGTCATGCTGCGTGTGTGAGGCAGGTGTGGGTGTGGAGGAGGAGCACCCGTGAGCCGTCCAGAGAGGACCGGCGCTGGGGCTTCCGCGTCACAGCCACTCTCAGGGGCTCAGCAGCTCCTCGGGTCAGCCAGGGTTCTGGAGATACAGGCACCCACGTGACGGAATTGGGTGAAGGCTCAGCTCGCGGACCTGCAGGCAGGTGAGGGAACTCACCCACGGGTGGGACTGGGCTTGCAGTGCCAGGAGCTGTGCCTCCCGGAAGGGATGGCACCTGTGCCCTCAGTCCCAGCTCTGGTGTTGCCACCTCTTCTGCCAGGACGGCCAGGCAGAGCTAGCCTCACCTGTCGGTCTTGGGTGCAGATGTGACAAAGGGAAGGGGTGGGGCGCGGAGGGGAGATGCCAGCCTGGAGGCCACGGAAGGTGGAGAAGCAGGTGCTGTGTTCTTTGGTAAACGCTCACACTGTATTTACCGGCCTCCGTGTGCCGGGCCGGGTGCTGGCTGGTGCTCACACATGGCGACCCCAGGAGGGTGCCCTGGCCCGGCTCGGAGTGGACCCCAGGGAGCTGTGCAGCCAGGGGAGTCCTCCTGGCCTCCACGTGCTGTGTCCATCAGGGCGCAGATGCCACGCCGGGGACTTCCCTCATCCCACCTTACACTGTGCCAGTGGCTTTCGGCATGTGGAAAAGTGTTACCAGATCGGGTGGATGCAAAACTCCCATCAACTCAGCTTAGGGGGGAAATTGAGAGATTTTCAGGGATAATGCTCCCATTTCCTGAGCATCCGCCTTTCTGGAAGCAGGTGCCTCTCCCCTCCCCCACAGGAAGCTCTTCCATACAGGCACGGCTGCCCGTGAGGCGGGTGTGCTGTGTTGTGGGTGTGCGTGAAGCCCGCAGGGTGCTGCCCACCAGCTCGGGACCAGGACTTGGCGTGGCGCTGCCCTCGAGCCTGTGGGTGTCACTGGTGCCACATGTGCAGCCCGAGGCCATGTTGGACAGCTGAGACCCGTGGAAGGGTTACGCCCCTGGGCCGGTTCTGCGGGGCCAGCTCAGAAGCTAGACAGAGTCTAGGACATGTCCACGGCGTTGAGTAGCCAGGGAACGGCGTTCTTGGAAAAGAAGGGGCCAGCTGGACATGTTTCCGGGTCAGTTCTGACTACAGACCGCGCCTCTCTGGTCCCAGGTAGTAAGCTGAGTGTCCAGGACGGACCAAGGCCGAGGACAGAGCCACCCTGTCCTGGAGGCCGATTCCAGGGCTGTCTTGCGCTTAGATCATCCAGCCTCAGGCATGTTCGTGCGCGAGGTAATGAGCAGCTGCAGCCACTGGGTCCCCCGGCGACCTGGCAGTCACTGGGGCCTCTTGTCCGTGCTCAGGGCCAGGGGTGTTGCCTGCATGTCCTGGCTGAAGCCTGCTGGGACAGGTAGTCCGTGGAGAAGGAAGGGCGAGGTTCCAGTGACCTGAGTCCTTCTCCTGAGTCACTGCAGTCAAAAGGGAAATGCTCTTTCTCCACTGGGGATGTCAGCTTTTGCTCCAACCTCGTTTCTGACTGTAAACGAAGCCTGCCGAGTCCGGGGCTCCGCGGGTGTGAGTCAGCCACCACTCGGGCTCACTTGGAGCAGCACCATGGAGACGGGTGCGCTCGGGTGAGGATTAGCACGTTTTAAGCAAGTGTGCGTCTGGTCGGGACGAGGCAGCACAGGGAGGGGCCCCTCATGCAGGGGCTCAGAGAGGAGTGGGCTGGACGGTCCTCCCTGTGCAGAGGGAGGCCCGGCTGTGGCTGCACTTCGTGGCGCGCTGCCAGTGAGAAGCTGCTGGCTGTCGCCGGGCGAGGTCACAGGGCTCAGGGAGGCAGGAGGAACAGTCCTCACCGAGGGGCCCTGACAGGCGTGGCTGAGCGCCTGGCACCCTCTAGGAGCGCGAGGGCCCGCAGAACGGACCATGAATGCCGTAGATTGAGTTTAAACTATTGGGCTGGAGGTGGAGGCTTGGGAATGGGCCCCCGTCAGATCCTCAGGAAGTGGCCTGGGCAGCGCTCAGGGCTCTGGGGCGGGGCTGGACTGGCCCCGGGCACACTGGGGCTGGGGTGCGGGCCCAGGGAGCGGCCACCCTGGGTGAGCTGAGCCCCCCCCACTCCTTATCAAGTCTGTCCAGACGCTCCCGCAGACACGCGCCCTAGGGTGTGCAGGGCCCCTGGGGACCGTGTTTTGCAGGACTTCTGTCTATAGTCAGTTAGATTACGAGCCCCGCCGGGTATGGCGAGAGGGCCAGTGAGGGCCCAGAGGCTGGGAGGAGGCGCACCTTCGCTTGTCATCAGGTCCGGCCCCGCGCAGTCCCGGTCCAGGCTCCGCTGCGGCTCTTGCGGCTGGTCCCTCCCGCCCTGCGGAGAGAGCGGTGTTTCCTCACGCCCGGGCGAAGCTCTTGGGAACTGCTGTGGCGAGATGCCACGGGTCCCGTCCTGTGCCGCCTTTTCTAAACCTGTGTGCTGATCGCGGGTTCGGATCTCTCCTGCCTTGGCTCTGCGTGCCGCCCCGTGCTGCCCTGTGGCCTTCTCGAAAGTGGTCCCCACACTTCAGCGCACCACAGCGCGGACCAGAGTGAGAAGATGCCGGAGGACGTGAGCCCGCGGGTCTTTCCTGCTCACATTAAGTTTACTGTTTGGAACTTTACAGTTTGTAAGGGAAGAACACACATCTTCTGGCCAAGGCGTCCACACTGTGTGGACTTAGCTCTGTCCTCCTAGCCCGTGTCCTCCTTGGAGGTCACTGCTTGTGGGCATGGCTTATGGGCACCAGCCACCCCGTCTGCAGGCCAGCCCAAGAGTGGGCACCTGTGGCCCTGGATCTGGGAGGAGATGGGAAGCGTGGCATTGCCCCACGCGGATGGAGGGCTCTGCGAAGAGCCTGGCAGGGCCTGAGGTCAGCACCCTGGGTGCCAGGTCAGCGGTGTGTGCTGCGAGGGTCCAGGAGCCGGTCCCCCCACCCCGGATGCGGAGTCTCGAGGTGACACTGAAAGCTCAGTGCAGACAGACAGACAGAGCTGACGCGCTCATGTGCCGCACACGTGTGTAGCCCGAGCTTAGGGCACAGGAAGAGACTTAACAATGTGATAATAAAATAGAACAATTACTGTAATAATTTCCATGGATGTGGGGGTCTCTGTTACACTCAAGATAACTGAATGTCCTACACTCCTCGGTCTGATCAACAGGGGCGACTGAAGCGCGGAAAAGGGGGCCTGGAGTGCGGCCACCTCGCCCAGGGAGCCGCCCTGGTGTCGCTTCACCCGCTGCGGCACCGAGGCTGAGGCCGCGCCCCGCCATCCTCACGGCCGCGCCTGCTGCCCTCGGCGCTTCTCCAGCAGTTCGCCAGTCTACCCTGACGGGCGCTGGGCCACGTCTCTTGTGGGTCGATTGCGCATGTTTTGACCCTGCTCAGTGGGCGTGGGACGGTGAGGCCTGTCCTCCGTGCCGGAGCCAGCCGGACAAAACAGCGGGTCGTGAAGTCGAGGGGCGCGGATTAAGAAAAGAAAAGAAGACAGGAAAATGGGCTCGGGAGGACCTCTCAGTCAGTATTGAGCAGGCCCTGAGTTTATTCTTCAGTGCTCTTTTATAGTATTTCTAGCTACAGTGCTTACACGCAAGGCTTACAATTGACAATGTAGTTAGTGGCTAACATATAGGTTTAGCATGATTAGAATCTAAATCTACAGGAACTCAAAATATAAAGATAACTTTGTCTGGCAGACAGTACTCAAATATTTCTGAAATGTGCTCTCTCTGCTCCTGAAACTTCTCCCTAGGTGATCAGCAAGTTTCCTATCTTATGCTAAAGACTGGCCCAGGCTCTCAAGGCACAAGTCTTTGTCTCTTAGAATACTTCCCTATTCTTGAGAAGTTACTTCTCTTTGTCATTTTATTTTATTTAATCACTAAAACAGTATCCTTTATCATTGATGCATAGTCAGTAAATCAGGCAGAGATTGTA
>PVIC010059498.1:0-10115 GCA_004025085.1 Thryonomys swinderianus | reverse complement strand
GGTGAACAGGAGACTGCTGTGCTTGTACTGTACAAAATTCCCCAAGGAAGCAATACAGAGTGAAGGTGTCAAGTGCTAGTCCTTGTGGTAATGTATAGAATGATTCTACCTAATGACTACATTTAACACATTCAGAAAACAGCACTTCATAGGAAATGGCCACATCTAATTGGATCTTGTGTGCCTTCACCATCCTAATTCTCCAGGTATATGATGGATAATTGGGAAGTCACCCTAGCGGATGCTTTGGCTAAATTTTGAGATTTATAATGTTTCATAATCAACCAGTAAAACAAGTCCCAATTTCATATGAGCTGAATGAGGACTAAAAATCAAGTAACAAATATTAGGATTATACTTCCATTACATCCTCGTTGAAAAACGGCTCTTTGTTGCCTTGTGAAAGGTCCTCTAAGCTTGAATGCTGTGCAGAGATTTAAAAGGATTAACATCATCCACCTTCCAGTAAACACACAAAATGCATTTGAACAACTAGCATTTCATTTTTATTAGAGTAGATTCAGATCGTAATGCTCTGGTCCCATAGAAAGACTGGCTGGCGTGGTCCATTACTACTCCTGTGAAGTTATTCACAGTTCCCCACTGACCTTTTTTTCAGCATGTTTTTAGATGTTGTGTCTCAGCTGCTGTTTTGTGTCTTGCTGACGTCAATTATTCAGATTTATGGTGCTATGTGCAGGGGTTCCCACCGGGCGTGTCATTATTACTAATGCTTCTCCCTTTAGCAACCTGTGTTTATAACTTAGCCATTTAGTTGCTCTGCCTAACTCTTTGAATTCCTAGGACTTACACCTCACTGGAATAGCACTTCTTATTGCCAAGGTACTTTGTGAAACACTTGACTTATTTTCATGTATGACTATTTTTAGAGCCAACAGTGGACTTGAACAGACCTGTTTCTTGATTGTTTATTTTTGCCCAGACATTTATTTGGAAGATCTTAGTTCTCTGGGCTTCTACAGATGCCCCACTTGTTCATTTAACATCTTCCAGGGCACCAAATACGGTCATGATCAGCTTGCTCACAGTTGAAATGGAAGTTAACACTTTCTTATCATGAAAATAGCTGCCGTGTCAGTGTGTTAATAGGCAACTTTCTGCTTTTAGTTTTTTTCCATCTGTGTGGAATGCTTTCCTTACCCATCAACAAAAATGTTTTTCTTTTTGTAACTTCCAAATGTGTGATAGTAATAGACAGGAGGAGATAGGAAATGTATTTGTTGCTTTAAATAATGATGTGATGACAATAATGATAACACAGCAAAGTTTCAGTAGGGGTGTCTAATGTTTCCAGATTGCAGGGGTACTGAAAACCTGCTCCAACATGCTTCCCCATGAACCTTTGTCAGTGCTTAAAACACTTACCATTTATACAACATTTTGGACAAGTTTATATGTAAAAGCTGCCCATTCAGAAGTTAGACCAGGATAATATCAACCTTTAATATAATTTTATATCACAACTTCACAAAGCATTCCAGAGCACGGTGAGGCAAAAAATGACTTAATCCTTAGAAATCTTTGAGTTCCCTACACATATAATTTTGATAAATTCATTACATACTTAAAATTTTGAATTTATCTGTATTGTAATTGTCTCATTCAATTTGACTGGAATATTCTTGAAGGTGAAAAGAGTGCCTGAAATTTTCTTTAAAATATCCCACATTAAATAATGAGACAAATGAACAAATTTAAAAGTGACAATTAAATGGTTTAGCATAAAGTTTAGCTTGAGATGGTAGGTGAGCTAGGTATAATACGATGAAAAAATATAGATTGCTTTTACGGATTCCAATCATGATAGAAGTAATCAAAGTGAAACTTTCAGAATAACAGAATAAGGACCTTGCAAAATTGTTTCCATTAAAGACAAAGTATATACACGTAAAATTATCAAACTAATCATGTCATTTGAAATTAAGCAAAGCCACAGAAGTTGAGTCTGTGACATTTCGTTTCGGTGATCCTCCCATGCATACCCCCTCCCTCCACAAATGCTAACTGACGCTTTCACCTTGCAGCCACAGGACAGGCTGACCTGACAGGAGCCCCAAAGAGCTGCCTTCCCCAGAAGGTTAGAACTATGTGATGAGATATAGAATCTTCTGCCAGAGTCCTATTTCCAGGACACTGTTGTCATTGAGCTTGGCTTAGAGTTCGGCTGAGCAGAAAAACGTTTTCTTCAGATTACTGTCATGTAACTAGCAGCATTAGTTAATATTTTAGTTACCTAAGGATGAACTCACAGTTGGAAGCATTAAAAGATTATCCCAAAAATTCAGAAGAGGAATTGAAGAATGACACAGTTCTAACAGGTTCTGAAAATCCGTGATACATTTCCACAGTTACAGAAGTCACAGAAGGTGTGTGTGCTAAGGAAAGATCAGAGGAAACCCTTGGTGTTCTATCAGATCTTCCTGACCTTAGCAATCTGTACAAACAAGAACTTAGGAGAACACAGACACCAAACTGGCTGAACTTTGATGTGATATACTCATGCACACCAATCCTCTGAGAAAAAGATGGGCATTGTACACCAACTCTTAGGAAAGTAACTTAGACACTTCCACAAAATTCAGTTTAAAAAGACTAATGTTTAAATGGAGAGAGAAATGATTGATAGAATAATTGATAAGTAAATAAATAGCAAATAATCACAGTGGCCATGCACTGCAGGGAGCAGATCCCTGTGAAATTCATATCGGGAAGTTACCGAACAAGCTAACACAGCAAAAATAAAATAGCAAGAAGCAATCTGGGGAAGAGAATCTGATTCTGTATTTCCAAAAATATATAGATAGTTTCCATTTTTCATAGATTCTATGTTTTTTAACTTACCACCTGACTAAAATTTATTTGTAACCTCAAAAGCATTGTGTGAAGTACTTTCATAGCCAGTTACGTAAGTATTGATGTTCAATGTGGTAAAAATTTTAAGTAACCCAATTCATCCGTTCTCAGGTAAGATCAAAGAGGATGACTCTCCCTTTGACTTCTTTAACCTCTCATTTGAGATGACCAGAGAATTAAGTAAGTAGTGGGGCGGTCCAAGCCAAGTCCTTTCCCTTTCTGAACCTGTTTTCTGTCTTGTAAGAGAAATACAATAGAATTCACTAGGGTGTGTTGCTTTCAGGAACTGTTACAATCCATGTAATGCATGTGCATATATGTGTAGGTCAGTGGTTCAGTATTAATGCATTTTAGTGACTTTATAAAATATAACTACCCTGTATTAAGAAAATCAAATATACTACCTACATCCCCCAATTTTTAACCAGAGAGAGAGAGAGAGAGAGAGAGAAAGAGAGAGAGAGAGATCACATATACAAGAAAGTACAGTTCATCCACAGTAAAAAAGAAGCACTCAATAGAAACTCCCTGAGGGACTTCATATTTTGACTGAAGAAAAAAATGTTCAAAGAACAACAGGAAAATATGACAATTATCTCAAATACAGAAAAACAGTACAGATAAAAACTATGGAAAAAGCAATAAATAGTTATTCTAGAGTTTAAAAATATAATAGAAATAAAAATCTAACTAGAACAATTCAGCAGATCTGACCTGACAGAAGAATCAATGAATTTGAAGTGAGAGAAAAGAAGAAATTAACAGGAAGATAAATTAATTGAGTTTATTCATTCTGAATGGGTTACTCATTAATTTAGCTATCATGCCACACTGAACATTTCAATCATTTATTTAATTAATACATATTTGTTGGGTGTCTTGTATCTATCAAGATGGTACCTTAAGTGGCTTGTGAAACAGGCATGAATTTTGTCCCTGAGAACTTTTCACATTTATGCTGTTGTACTAGTATTATGATGACTGTGTACACGTGTACTTCTTTTTATACTTTTGAATTGTTTTTATAGAAGTTTCAAAAGTAGTCTTCCATGTACTAACACTTGCGGCAAGCTTCACGATGTTTTCTCCTTGGAAATTCTGTGAACACTGGGCAGACCCCAGTGGCTCTCCAGAGGATGACGGGTCCTGCTCTGCATGAAGAAATTCAGATCGTGCTTATTATTAGGAGACAATGTTCAAAAGAACAACGGCAATGAAAGTTGGTGTGATGTGAACATATGAACTAGGATAATAACAGACTTGCAGAGCCTGAATTACTTTAAGGGTCTTCCCGTTTGGTTAAGTTTGCATTTTCTTTGTTTTTAAGATAAACTTTTCAAGACTTTCTAGAGCTCATTTGCATCTACAGGTGTTCATGTCAAAGAGAAGATCCGGAATTTGCCTATCTGTGATCTATTAATTTCACTTATTAGTATATCTAGAAAGTAGGACAGCTTTTATAGAGTGGGAAATTTCATAGGAAATTTCGTGTGGGAATGTAATGAGGGGAAGGAATAAATATGATACAGAAAGAAAATAAAAAAGCATGTATAAAGGGGGTGGGGAGGTGTGGGTGGGTAGGGATATGGGTAAAAATGAGAATTAACTTGTGGCATATACTGGTACAAATTCCCCAATGTTATACGTGATTTTGAGATGTATATAAATTGTACCAGTAAAAAATTCAATTAAAAAAAGATAAACTTTTCAGGAAATGCATATTTATAGTATAATGGTTGAAAATTTTTATCAAAGTAATATCAATACTAGGACAATAAATCAAAATATTTAAAATCTGACTACCAATTCACTATGCTATGTGGCAAACATCAGTAGTCTAATAATTATTGATCTTGAAAACAGTTTTATTCTACCATCTAGCTAAAATACATACAATCACAAAATATTTTATTTTGTGAATCCTAATCAGTGACTAATAATAAATAATGATGAAATATTAAAACATTCAAATCTTTTATTTTTGTCTTCTCCAGACAAGTCAGGGAATTTTACATGAAAAGGTCAAAACCCTGCTCTGATATTGTTTGTATCATAAAAATATTAAATCTTTGTTAGAATCTATGTAAATATCATAAATATTACTACTTTGGGATATTCTATTTAAAAACTAGAGAGAATGTTTAAAAGAATCAGAAATTCTTATTTTACTTTGCTTCTTGAGTATTCCCCCTGTAATTTTGTGGGGACTTTTCAGTACTGAAAGTAATAAAGAGAAAAGGATAAAGACCTCAGTATGAATGATTTCACTGTTGATATCAGAAATCAAAAGAAACACATAATTGCACAAATTACTCCTGAGAATTGTATTCATTACATAATAAAGACCAAATCAACGCCCAGAAAATGAAAACAAAATGCTTCTGATGAACAGAGTATCCAGAACTGCCTTTATCTGTATAAAACTATTTATTAACAGAAACTCAAATAAATTAGGTCATTTTTAAATGTGGTGTATTGTAGCAAACATTATTAAAAAATCTAAATTATGTTAATATTGCTTAGAAACTTTCCAGAAGAAAAGTTTCATTTGTAAAAGATATTAGTGAAGCAAAAATTGACTGGCCCAAAATCAAAACCTATAAAACCTTAACATAACAATAAAAAGAAATGTTCACTGGCTTTAGGATGGAAAAACCCTTCCAAGATGCTTACCATCAAATTTTAAAATGTACAGTCCAGGATTGTTAGAATAATACAGATGTTAACTGAGTCAATACTGGAGACCTCAGCTGTGCTGGAAAAAAGCATGTCCTACCGAGAAGAAGACTTAAAGCAGAGGGGAAAATAACAGGGGAATCAATTGTCTCTCTCCAGAATTGTTTGCTCTTGATCAAACTTTGACAATAATCATTATTAACCATCCTTTGTTTCTGCCAACTAAACCTTCTTTTAACATACAACAAAAATGATTGATAAGTCCTGGAAATGTCTTCATAGAAAGGGTGCTTCCACTTTTACTACTCATCTGTCTTATGTGACTAGCTAAAATGTGGCTCAGTGTAGTAATGACTAGTCTTCAAGATATTTAGGAAACATTGTTTTCCACTAATTATCTCATACTTAGATAATTACACATGAATCATTTCTGAATAATTAATTTACTATCTTGTAATTAATACTGTTTCCCTAAGTTCTGGGAAAGTTCTGAGAAAAAGAAAGACTGAACTCTCCGTGCTCTTATGTATCTCAGTACCTGGTGAAAGCTTAATGGGCCTCAGTGGCAATATCTGAAACTCTTTTCTTAATAGCTTCTTCTTTTATAAATTCTGTCCAAATGTTTTCTGTCTCAGTTTCAATCATTGACTTGATTTTTTTATTTGTCTGTTTGTTTGGTTGGTTGGGTTTTTTTGAGACAGGGTCTCGCTTTGTAGTTCAGGCTGGCCCTGAGCTCACTATATAGCCCAGGCAAGCCTCAAACTCAGCAATCTGCCTGTCTTGGCCTCCTGAGTGCTGGGATTACAGGCATGAGCCACCATGCCTAGCACTGTGGTATGTGGTATTGGTGGCTGGTGGGCATGAGTCTCCATGCCCAGCATTGTATGTGGTTACCAGGAGCTAACTCAGGGCCTTGTGCTTGCAAGGCAGGCACTGGAACCACTGAGCTAAATCTCTGGCCTCATTGACTTGATTTTTAACGTATGCATTATACTTGTTCATGTTATGTCATATATATTTTACTAGCATTATAATGTTTCTCTGCATGACTGTCCCATAATTCAATCACTCCCTCACTGTGAATGAACTCCTTGGTCCTGTAGCAGATATTATAATTAATTCATTGCAGCTTATGTCAATTTCTTTAGAAAATACCTGACCAAATGATATACTGAAAAATCATAGGCTACTTTCTTGGATGCCCCTATACTTTAAGTTTCCAATAGTCTTAGCTTTCAAAGAGATAAAAATCCTCATATCTTGGGAAGACAGCCTGGTACTTCTGCACTTCTGCTAATGAGGTAGGTTGTAACAGCAATTACCAGGTTTGTGAGTGGTAGGCAACACTCAAATCCTTCTCCTTTCTTCCCTACCTGTAGAATAATCTGTCCTCCAGAGACTCAGTATAAAGCTTTCTTTTTAGCTGTTCCAATGATTTTGAAGCATATGATTCCCTGTGCAAAATCATTTTAGCTTAACTGGCTAGAGTAGTTTCTGTTATATGTCACTACACACTGAGTGAAAAGAAATTCTGAATGGGAAACAGAGGGATGTGTGTGACAGAAGGCATATGATTGGCTTTGGCCTAACAATCAAGTATAGGGTGGGAAAACTCAGATGTACATTCTGAAAAGATGATAAAAGTTGGTATTTAATGATATAGATGAATACAACTTCCCCTGTGATGCCACAGAAGGGAAAGCAAGTACTAACCAGGGGAACAGTGGTGCAGGAAATAGTAGACAGTTAAATAGTTGAGGTGTGTTGAGGGCTTCTTTCACTTTTAAACACCGTTCTCAGGAATGTTTGGGTACACAGGCTAAAGCCAGCCCATCGGTCTGCATGCAGAGATGGGAGAAGCATTCCATTCAGGAGCTGCTGCTCAGGAGATGCCTCCTCATGCTACAATCTAAGTTCATGGAGAGAAAACTCCTTGAAGAACTGAGAAGGCTTCCTCTTAGCTATTAGGCAGGATCCTCAACGACAGCAAGAGCAGGAGGCACCAATAGCGCAAGTGAGGGTGGGGCCCAAGAGCCCATCGTCAACAAGGACTTTGATCGGGGCCACAGCCCACAGTTTTGATCACTGTTTTCTCCTTAGCCAAATGGGAATTACAGTTGTGTTTTTCCCTGTTCTGGGGCTAGAGGTGGCTGAGGTAGTGAATAGTTATTATTTTAGTAGTTTCTAGACTGCAAGACTTCATGCAATCTGGAAGTACTGCAGTGGTTGCAGGAGGAGACTTTGAAACTCTCTCTTTGAAACTGTTCTCTGTCCTCCAGATCAGAAGGACAGAAGGGGAGGGGTACTTATGGGACATCTGACCAGACTTCTGGGAAAGATCACCAGTTTTCCCAGAAGAGTGATGTTTTTAGTTGGGACTTGACATAAAAATTTTTATTTGGATACATGGAATCCAAGAGCAATAACTAAGTTGTACAATTTTCCTTCAATCCAGATGTAAATATGTGACTGTGGGTGAACTCTAACCAGGAACATATAAAGAGTAATCGAAAAATATGGTGATCGTTCAAGTGTTTAACACGTATTGCAGTAACTCCCCTGAAAATACCTCTCCTCGCCTTGCACACCCTTATCCCATCGTCAGTGCCACTTTCTGAAGCTGTTCTGGAAACCCTCTTTTGTGAGTACATTCAGTTTCCATGCCATAGCTGCCTTGGTATCCTGGATTGATTTTGCATGTTTAAATACCATGGTCATTTTGATTTCGGGGAAGAGTCAGAGATTGTATGGTGCCAGATCCAGGGAATAAGGCAGAGCGAGGCAAATGGTTATCTATTTAGGAGCCCAGCTGTTCACGGGTGGTACTGGGCAGCAGCATTCGCCCTACTTTTCGGTACGCCCTGTAAAGGCATGAAAGAGGATCTCTACAACTGCTTTGCAAAGTGGCAAGAACAACGAATACGGAGGAGTCAAATGAGGAGAAATGTTTTCAGGGGGAATTAGTGGCAAGGTATCTTTTACTATAATCAATCCTTTTTCATCTGCACATTCACGGCGTATCTTGATCACACCGCATGGCAGTGGAGACATCAGGAGCGGGAAGGTCGGTGGTCTCAGAGGGAAGGGTGGGTTCCTCTCTCCTCTCCCGCCTGCTGACTCACGGATGGATGGAGCAGCGACCCTGCGCTCCAGGTGAACATCGTGCCATATGGTGCCAGAGGTGCCAGAAAGAGGCCTGGTACCTGTGGGAATTTCAGCCTCAGGCATTTACATGAGGAAGATTCAACTGCTATCACAATTACATCATTTCTGTTTTGGATTCTACTGTCAATGATTACTGAAATGACCCTTGTCTCTTAGTACAGGGTTTTCTAAAATTTTACTATGACCCAAGATTGCTTCAACAAATAATAATACCTTTATAAAAATGCATTTGGGGGGCTGGAGATTTAGCTCAGTGGTCCTGGCATCTGCATAGCAAACACAAGGTCCCTGGTTCGATTCCTGGAAACCACATACAACAATATTGGGTGTGGTGACTCACGCCCACCAGCAATCAGTACCACATACCACAAATTCTGGGTTTGGTGGCTCAAGCCTGCAATCCCAGCACTCGGGAGGCAGAGGCAAGAAGATTGCTGAGTTCGAGGCTTGCCTGAGCTACATAGTGAGCTCAGGACCAGTCTGAACTATAGTGACATGCTGTCTCAAAAAAAAAAAAAAAAGCATTTGGGACACATTAGAAACACCACATTTTAGTGTAAAATCATACAAGCAGAAGTCCTAAGCAGGTGATGAGTACTATCATAATTCTGAAAGATATTTTCTAAGTAGTCTGTAAAAAATCTCTATTCTTCCATGAAAGGTAGCAGAGGGCATTATTTTTCTTTGTCTCCTGTGTCATTATTTGTTTTCCTTGATTTTAAATTTCTTCAAATTGAATAGATATTTTGATAGACATACCTGATTACAAGTAATTCTGATAATTCTTGCTCTCCAATCACTGTTAGTCATTGGTTTTCTCCTTCTATTCTTTGCAAGCTTTCTATTTTCTTACTGTTCTTCTTTTCTTGTTGATTTATAGCAACTCTTTACATATTATGAATATTATCTTCAGTTACACTTCCAGTACATATCTTCTAGAGACCTCTGGTTATTGTGTAATAATTTATACTATTTTTTTAAATGTAGTTATGTGAAAAATATTTTTATTCAAGAAAAAGGAGATATTTTTATGTAAATATTTATATTTTCCTTTCTAGCTTTTGGACTTTTACCACATAGGGAACTTCTATCATCTCTATAGGTTATAATATATTTTAATATTTCCTCCAACATACTATATTTCTTCAATTAAAAATGCTCAGCTCTTTAGTCATCCACCTATCATGTATTTATGCATGACAAGTCTTCTTTTAGTTGACATCCAACTTTTCCAGTGCTTTTTACTTAAGAATACATTTGCAAATGCAGCTTTGTAATACATGAAATACAACTTTGACTAGACTAATTATGGAATATGCATATGTCTGTTTCTTGATTTCTCTTTCCTTTTGTTAGTTTTACCTCTCTTTCCATGCAGTACCATCCTTCTTTTTTTTTTT
>PVIC010059497.1:0-10109 GCA_004025085.1 Thryonomys swinderianus | reverse complement strand
ACTTTCCCTAACAATGCAGAAGGATTCTTTTTTTCCCCACCAACTCACCAGTATTTGTTTTGTTTTGTTTAGGGAATAAGATGGAATCTCAGTGTTGTGTTGATTGCCTTTCTCTAATGGCCAAAAATGCTGAATGTTCTTTCACATACTGACTGTTTGTATTTCTTCCTCTGAAAAGTATCCATTCATTTCATTTGCTAATTTTTCGTGTTTTTTTTTTATATTTTGGGGGGATGGAATTTACTATTTTATGTTCTTTATATATACTAGATATTTGTCTACTAGGAATAGCTGGCAAAAAATATTTTCCTATTCTGTACAGTTTCTCTTCACTCTATTAGTTGTTTCCTTTGTTGTACAGAGCCTTTAATTTGATATAATCCCACTTGTTGACAATATCATGTGCAATTGTGGGTGTTCATAAAGTCCTCGCCTGTTGATTTGTTTTCAAGAGTTTTACCAATGTTCCCTCCTGAGCATTCAGTATTTCTGTTTTCATATCTAAGTGTTTGGTCTATTTAAAGATCAATTAGATGAGATAGAGATGTTGGTGCACTCTTCTGCATGTGGATAATCAGCTTTTTCAGCACTATTTGTTAAAGAGCCAGTGTTTTTCTAGTGTGTGTTTTGTGTACTTTTGTTGAATATCAGCCCACTGAAGGTCTTTTAGGCTGTTTCCACTTCATTTCTGTTGCGTTCATAAACATGACAGTATTCCATTGTCATGCTCTTTCCTTTTTTCACGGTTGCTTCACAGTACAGATATTTCTCATTTAATGACCAAGTTATGCTCCTCTTGATACAGGGCAAAAAGTAATCAAAAAAAAAAAAAGGAAATATTATAACTCCCAACCTCCTAGACATCCAAAACATGAATTCATGTTCTCTAAAACTGAAGAATGAATTCTAGGAACAATGGACATTAAGAGTAGGAAAAGTTGAGAAAGAAAGCTCCTGCCTAAGAGTGACAGAAGGGGGACCTGAAAGTGGTGACCCACCCACCTTGCCTCTTGGGGGTTTTTATGGAGCAGAGCCACATGGTAGGGTGGGTTCAAGGTGGGACAAAACTATAGTCAACCAATAACATTGCAAGTATAGTTGCTTAGGTAATATTGATTTAAAGAGGGATCCAGGGGAAAACAAATCACATAACAGACTACAAGCATTTCCAGTCTGGGATATTTCCTGGGAAGAATGGGCCCACATCATTCCCCCCAAGTGATTGATGCCTATTTAGAATATCAATCACTGCTATTTGTCCTACATAGATGCGGTAGCTTCTCTCTATTTATGCTGCTAACCTTCAGGGAATGTGTTTCACTTGTCTTCCAAATTGACTCCTTGACTGTCTCCACGTGGGCTTTTCCAGGGCCAGCCCTGTCTAATTGCCTAAAAGAGATCTAATTAGCTCACCTACCTACAAAACTGTGACTACGTTGTTAAATGAATTGATTACTAAATGATGAATTTTATGTAATATTTACATTACAATGTTAATACTTAAAGGAAACTCCAGGTTTTATTTGGAATATTTGGGTTTATTTGTGTAGCTTTTATATGCAGTACTGTAATGTATAACAGAACATAAAATGATAGTACTCTACAGTACAATCACAAAAATTGCAGTATTGCATAAGCAAGGTGTGCTGTGCAAAAAATTCATTGAAGCTGTATAAATAAGATGTATAGAGCTGTGCAAAGAAACCAAACAAAAGCAGAACAAACAAAAAACCCACATGGTTTTAATCCAAAGAGCATACCTTAGTTGTTAAGTCCAGCAGTCGTTAATCAGGTAGTTTGTTAAATGAGAAATATCTACACATCTTGAAATCCAGGAATATGATGCCTTCTGCTTTTGTTGCCCAGAATTGTTTTATTACTCATCTCTTTTGGTTCCACGTGTGTTTTATAATTGTTATTTTTTTCTACTTCTGTGAAGAATGCTATTGGTATTGTGATCATGATTATATTAAATCTATATATCATTTTTGGTAATGTGGCCATTTTGGTAATGTAGGTTCTGCCTATTGAGAAATGGAGTTGTTCTCCTGAGTCTCTTCTTTTATACTGTAGTATGTTTTATTGTAGACTTTTTCACTTCTTTGGTTTCGCTTTGTGGTATTTAAAGTTTTTAAAGTTACTGTGAATGGAATTATTTTCCTGATATTTTTCAGCAGGCTTATTGTTCTCCTACATGAATTTTATAGATTTTTTCTGGTACTGATTTTGTATTCTTTTTACAATGTTTAATTTGTTCATTAGATCTAGGAATCTTGGTGGAACATTTGGGTCTTTTATATAAAGGATCATTCTTCTGTATATAAGGACATCTAGATGTGTTCCTTTCTTAATGCAGCTCTTTTATTTCTTTGTCTTTTCTAATTGCTCTGGCACAAATTTCCAAAACTATATTAAAAAGGGAGCGATGAGAGTGGACACCCTCATCTTTATCCTGATTTCATAAGAAATGCTTTCAGGATGAGGTTGGTAGTGGGATGTCATACAACTGGAGTTACCTTTTGTATCTAGATGTCCGCAAGACGCCAGTGCATTCATAGCTGGGATTTTTGGGAGGTGGCTAAATTATTGGGGTGATAGCTGACTTGCTATTAAAGGTGGAACCTGGTCAGAAGATGCAAGTCCCCCAAAACCTTTTGTGTTCTTCAGTGGAGCTTTTGAGGGGTGATTGGATCATGGAGGTCTGATATTCATCAGTGCATTAGTCCACTGATGAAATTATAACTAAATGTGATGTTGGGAGGTAAAAGCTGGTTGGAGGAAGCCCATCACTGCAGGTATAATTCAGGAAATTTCTCTCTCCCTTCCTGGGTCTTCTTTTGCCTTCCTCTATTTCCTGTCCACTGTGCTCTGAGCAGCTGTCCTCTGCCATACCATCTGCCTTAGAGAGAACTCACTGTGGATTGAAATATCACGGATTCTAAAGCAGAGTAACCTTTTTTCTCATTTAAATTGTGCGTGTCAGGACTCGTGTCTTAGTGGTGAAGAAGGTGACTGAGGCATATTTTGTTAGCCAGATAAGTGAGGCCATTGCTGTAATACTACCTGTCCACGTGATTCAGAACCCTTTGGATCTGGTTCTTAGAAAGAGTTTGGAAAGATGTGGGGACAGTGGCTGGAGAGACACCTCAAGAACTGTATAAATCAAGATTGATGGGAGGTTCTGGTCAGCACTTGGAAGAGCAGAATGCTAAGAAAAAGAAAAAAGGAAAAAACAAGATTTTGTAAATAAGGGGGAAAAGGGTTAAAGGGTGTGTAGGGAAATGGGAAAAAATAAAAGTCAAGATATATCCTCCACAGTTACAAATCCCTTTAATGATTGTGATCATCATGTTTACCTAAAATACACCAATTTTTATCATGTCTCAGTGTTGGGTTTTGTCAAAGGCTTTTTCGTGAGTCTATTGAAATGATTATGTGAATTTTCTTTTACTTCTGTCTAGATGAGGTATTACATTTACTGATTTTTCTACATTAAACCACCTTTCCTTCTCAAGGATAAAACCATCTTGGCCATGATGTATGATCTTAAGGATTTGTTGCATTCTGTGTATCAGGATATTATTAAGAGTTTTGTCAATTATATTCATTTTTTAAATTATCTTCTTGTTCAGTTTTGGTACCAGAATGATCCTCAAGTGTTGGAAGGAGTCTCTCAGTGTATAAGCCTTTTTCTATATAGGAGAGATTTTAGAGTTTTGGCATCTTCCCTGAAATTTGAATACAACTGTCATGAATCCATCATGTGCTGGGCTTTTCTTAGTTAGTGGGAGTTTATTACTCTCTTTATTTCATTGTCTGTGATTGGTCTATTCAAAGATTTTATATCTTTTTGATTTAGTTATGCATCCATGTATCTTTATTTTTCAATTAGAAACTAGGGTTTATCAAAATACATATTTTCGATGTAGTTTCTTATAATCTTTTGGAGTTTTCAGTATATCTTCAGAATTAAAAAATTTAGAGATTCAATTCCATAAAACCATGTTGATATAACATATACAAAAATAGAGAAAGATAGAGCTGGGGATTTAGCTCAAGTGGTACCGCACCAACCTTGGATGCAGAAGGGCCCGAGTTTGATCACCAGTACTGTAAAATAAAAAAAAATAGAGAAAGATACCTGATTATTAGGAAATCACTGTTTTAATGAGAAAACGGGAAGATACTGTGAAATTCAATGATACACGAATCTTAATCCTCAAACTAGATACACAGGCACAGAATGATGTAATGAGGGAAAGAACTCCTTTAATCTAAACCAGATAATTTTTGTGTTACAGGAATCACATGTTTTGAAAATTTGCTGAAGTCATCAAAGGAAAAATAATCCTGATTTCAGAATAGATTTATACATTTTGATCTTCATGAATAGTCTGAAGTTTCTATATTTTTGCATATGTCACAATCACCATATTGTGATTATCAGGAGAAATTGATAGTCCTAGAAGTATATTACATTTAAAAAATAAAAGGTCCACATTGGTTTGGTTCCAGCACTATGAATTACAAAAAATTCTAATAATAATGACCAAATTTTGAAACACATATGATGTATAGGATTTTATGTGAATGCTTACTTTCTATAAAAGAGATGAGATCAAACTTTAGAAATTATCCCTAAATAACCAGTGTCAATGCTGTAGCTAAAATTATAATTCTTTTCTTCTCTATACACACAAGTATATACGCAGACTGGTTCAGTGTATACAAATACTACATTTGCTTTTCTTCACTCAAACTGATAGAAGCTTACTATTAGAGCTTGCAGGCAACTGTTGAGGACTTAGCTTGATACCAAAATTTGTACTGTATTTGCTAGCATGTTATGATTCACAACTCTAGTTAATTAAGAAAGACTATAAACCATCCATTTGCAGACCATATAACAAATTAAATAATGGATCTGAATTTCTACTACAGAAGAGTTGTTTCTTAGAAACCCAAAAGTTAATCTGGAAGAGCTGAGTTAAACACACAGAGTTTATTTATTAGAATCAGGATTCTTAGCACATTTCTTCTTATACAACATCAAATGATAGGAGACCTCAAATCATCCTTCATTGTTTATCGAGAGAAAGTTCAGAGTACAGTGGTCCAAATTCTTTTTTTGTTTGTTTGTTTTTTTACTTTTTGAAACAGGGTCTCGCTTTGTAGTTCAGGCTAGCACTGAGCTCACTATGTAGCCCAAGGCAAGCCTCGAACTCAGCAATCCTCCTGTCTATGCCTCCCGAGTACTGGGATTATAGGCGTGAGCCACCACATCCAGTGAGTGGTCCAAATTCTTAAAGGAGTTAAGCATTTCAATAAGATTATGTCTAATAATTATATATTAAATAAAAATTCATATACTTTAAAGCACGATGGTGCAGAGCAGTGATAGGTATGATAAGAACAAAGTGGGCATTTATATTTTTGTGAACCTAGAAGGTCAAGAATCTGGAGATTTTTCACACTGACAATGACAGGAAAGAAATTAAGCAACCAGCAAATAAAAGTGATTACTTAGAGTTTAGTTACACTTAAATTACAGAAAAAGAACTGAATCCTGTTTGCACATATTTATGGATATTAAACTAAATGACAAGATGTATCAAGAAATATTTTTAATTTTAATATAGTAGAAGTAGATATTAATAAAGAAAATACAAGTAAATGCTTCTTTAAAAAGTCATTTACACCACTCTTGAAAGCAGTTCTCAAGTTACCTTTCATGAGTGTCTTTAGTTGTTTGTTGTGGCTGGCTTGATGTCTTGAATTGATTCAAACTTTTATCTTTCATGGTCATTTTGACTTTACGGAAAAGCCAGAAGTCTCATGGTGCAAGATCTAGTGAATGAGGTGGACAATGATACAATGTAAAGTTCTATGAGCCTACATTTCCACTGGATGTCATTAAGTATTTGCCATACTTAGGATAATGTATAAAGACAGGACTTCCAGCAGCGCTACAAAAAGTGGCAAGAATGACAAATATGTTTAAATGAAAAGGAGTATTCTGAGAGTGCATGACAATATTTTAAGGTAACATTTATATATATATATATAATATTTTAAAATATAAACAATATTTTTTATCATTATATGTAGTTAAGGAAGTAAAAGCTAAACAGTAATTCTAAACATATTCATTCTTCTTTAGCCTAATTTCTTTATGAAGTTAGGGTAAATATGATTTAAAATCTTAAGTTATCAGGTATTTGGAATTATCATTGAATTTGAATTTCTGTGTTGAATCATTGGCATTCATGCTGTTTTGTGACATTCATGCTATTTTGTGTCTTTCACACTGTCTTTTAATATTTTTTATATGTAATTTTAAATTCTTAATAAACATGGTATAGTTTAGAGTGTAAGCAAATCTAAAAATCATTGCACTAATTAAAAAAATTAAATCTTTAACTTTATCTGGGTAACAATTTAGTGCAAACATAATAATCATATATATATAAGCAATCAGCTGCTAGCATCAGTCTCTTTAGGCAGTGCCTCTCATTTTAAGTAAATATGTTTCTATCAATTGTTTAAATTCACTGTTATGTAAATTTATAATGGTAATTAGTACAAGTAATTTCCCACTTTTACAGATGAAGAATATTAGACCCTGAAACATTATTTTCTGAAAGACAAATGTTTAGTCAAAATTTTCATTCAGTTACTATCCATTTTATTTTTTCTATTACACAATATTAATTTGTCCTTTTATGAAGTATTTATTTTTCAGTTATTAGTAGTTGTGTTACTTTTAAATGTCATAAATTTTCACTGAATACATTTCCTTATAATTTTCTTAAGAACAGTTATAAAGTAGAATATATATAGAATACATGAGTTAAAATATACATTTTTTTGAATCTGATGAAAAAAGGTTAAATTTTAGATTTGGCAAATACATGTTCTATAGGCTTAGATTAGTTATTTAGTAATTTAGCCTACTTTTGTTGTTGAAAAAAACATTTCTTAATATACTATTTTATCCATCTTTTTAGAGGTATAGGGTTTTGAACCCATGACCTGTGAATCACATCTCCGGTCCTTTTATATTACTTATTTGAGACAGGACCTTACTAAGCCACTAAGTCGCCTAGACTAAGGTTTAGATTTTCTTCTAGTTTCACCCTCCCAGAGCGCATGTGCATGCCTTGTAGGCATGCGCCTCCATATCCAGTTCCTTTGATCCAGTTTGTAAGTGTTCACTTCTGCGGCAACGAGGGCGTTCAGTTATTGTGCAGCCCTCCTACTATCGCTGGCATCCATCTCTGGAGCATTTTTATCTTCCCCAGCTGAAACTCTAACATCGGTGTTATTGTGGATGTCATAATATTGCTGAGAAGACTAAATGAATGAGAAATTTTTCCAAATATCTCCTACGCATTGTCATATGTAGTCTATATTGTGACATACGTACTCTCACTACTAATGTTAGGGTTTCATGTATTCAAGGTTAGATGACACGATTAAAGGGGTGATGAGACAGAAAACAAGTGATGAGACATTATTTAAACTTAAGTAGAGTAATACATTAAAAGTACACATACTACAAAGTAAGCGCAGTTTCTACAATAAAATAGAAAATAAACAGAGCTACACATAAACAGACTATAAGCTTTAAATGAAATTTTGAAAATAAATTGGAAGCAAAAAAATTAGTTCTTAATCCTTGTTCAGTCTTTACCATGTTCAAAATTTCTAGTTGATAATATAAGAAATCAAAAAACTCACTAATTCAATAACACATTAAAATCAAAACATAAATTATATAGTTGGAATATTGAGCCTAAGAATCCTTAACATATATCTCTTACAGGTCCACAGAAATGTTCACCATTATGGTCCTTTCCCTTTGAAATTAAGCCTCAAATTACTTAAAAGAATATTTTAAAAAAATGGATTAAAACATTCTGCTATGGTTGGATTACAACAAAGGATTTTTAGTCACTTCATCAAATAAATGAGCAAAACAAACAACCAAAAACTACAGGTAAAAATGGGTCAAAACATGAATAGCATTTCCCAAGTAAACCTGATGAAAGATTTTCAACTTTATTGGGAATCAAAATATTTAATACCACCTAGACTTGTAAAGTGAAAAAAGAAGATAATACAGTGTATTAACTTTGAAATGGAAACGTACAGATGTTATAATCACCAGGAAAGATGTGTGACATTTATTTTACTTTCCAAGCTAAACAGTACATGTATGCAATGTGTACAATTTGAAACAATTTTTTTACCTTGTGCTCTAAAATATGAACTTGTAATGTTTTCATCTTAAAACATCAGTGTGAAAACTTCTTTTTTCCTCCAGAAATGTGATAATCAAGTTTGTTTAAAACTTGCTTTTGAACATGCTGTTTTTGAGAGAATTCAAAGAGTGGAAAACAAGTTTTTACCTGAAAAAATGTGCAATGGAAACAAGGCATTTGCATTTGAAAGAAAGCCCCAGGAAGCAGTAAGAAGGCTTGATGCGCTGCTGGCTGCTCTTGAAAGGCCCCATTTCTTTGGTGAAGCTAAGTTAGTGTTTTTAATATTATGTTTAGTGTTTTTAGTATTATGGTTGTCCAGTCATCAGTTACCACAAATCAGGTTCTGCAGATGGTAACATTAGCAGTGAACGATTCTAGCGTCCTTTTTAGAACAGGGAAGAAAATCTTTCTAGGCTCAGGAACTGGTATCAGTAAACAGAGGGCTGTAACCCAGTGAGTCTCTGGCAGCTTCTGGTGTGAGACTTTCCTACTGCCCTTCCTCTCCCTTGGTTCCTCCCTCAGAAATCTCAGTGAAGATACACATAAGTGTGGGCTAGACAAATGTCTGCTTGCCGCCTGTAGCCTTTATTTGTATTATTTGCCTTTTGATGCCTTGATTCTAAACCTAGAAATCAATAGTGTGGATGGATAGGAAAGTAGAAAGCAGAGTGTAGCCAAAATTAAAGAAAAAAAATTGTGCCACGTATGATAAGTCACATGATCATGGTTTTATGAATTTTCTACCTGAGGGAAAGCATGGTGATAATAGGTCTCTGTCGGGTAGAATAATGACTTGAAAAAAAGTCTAAAATAAGGAATCCCAAAACATGTCATAAGGTCATAACTTTGTTACAGCAGAGATGCAAAAGGTGAGGAAAGGATCGCTGACAGTCAGGATAGTTGGACAGCCGTGTCTTCTACTTAATGTTTAAAATACACTACTTTTCTAGCAGAAAAAACTAAATTAAAGATCGTTAATAGGATTAAAAATTCAAAGCAATTATGGATCTAAATAATTCCAAGTTTCTATGGAAATGTTTAAAAATTAAAAACTGATGGCTAGCTTATATTGGTTGTAAGGAATCATAATAACCATTAATAAATACATTAGAGGGTTTAATTGATAGACTAATAACAGCAAAGATATACAGAATTTCTTTGTGTGAGAAGAAATTAAAATGAAAATGAGAAATACAGCACCAAAAAACAAAACTAAATTATGTAGCATTCTAAGTGCTATAGGAAAATAAAAATTGAAGAAATGACAGATGAATTCAGAATGACTGAAAACAGGCACATAATGAATATTTTGGTAAATATATATGCATATACATATGTGCACACTTATTAAAGTATTTTATGGTACCAACAGAGAAATTTGTATAATCCAGATAATGAGAAAAAGTTTTGTATGTGTTAGCTCAGTCTTGGAAACAACCCAAATGCCCATCAACTGGAGAGTGGATAAAGAAGATGTGGGGTTTTAAAAAATAAAATGGAGTATTATTCTGCCATAAAGAATGACAAGATTGATTCATTTATGTGCAAATGGATACACCAGGAGGACACGCTAATGAGTGAAATCATAGATCACAGATAGGCAAATACCGGATCTTCTCGTTGATATGAGCACCTGTAGATGCAAATGAGCTCTAGAAAGTATGACAGTCTTTGTAGAATGGGAAATTTCCAAAGGAAATTTGGTGTGGGGATGTAATGAGGGGAAGGAATAAATATGATTCTGAAAGAAAACAAAAAAGCATGTATATGGGGGTGGGGAGGTCTGGGTGGGTTGGGATATGGGTAAAATTGAGAATTGACTGTGTCATGTATTGGTACAAATTC
>PVIC010059496.1:0-10161 GCA_004025085.1 Thryonomys swinderianus | reverse complement strand
TCCCCTCCCCTCCCCTCCCTTATCAATGCACTTTACTCTCCAGCGCCTTCAGGAAGTGATTCCTCCGCATATGGCAGTGGAAGTGGCGCCTTATACCCTGAATTGCATTTTGGAATTAAACAGTAGTTTTAGTACTAAATGTCTCATTCGTATTCATATATTGGGCCCAGTATAGTTTTCTAAAAACAGGGAGTATGTGCCAGGGATTCAGCTCAGCGATGCTGCACCTGCCTTCCAAGTGAATGTCCTAGGTTTGAAGTCTCAGAACAAAAAATAATAATAAAATTTAAAAATTAAAAAAAAATAAAACAGAGACTAAGGTGAGAGACTCAGAGAGGACAAATTTAAGAGTCCCTTTGGTGAATGCAATTATTAAATAACTATCCCATGTTTTCCAGCATCTGTTCATTTTCTTATTTTTAAAATAGAAATTTATTGGGCTGGAGATGTAGCTCAGTGGTTCTGGCGCCTGTCTCACAAGTGCAAGGTCCTGAGTTCGATCCCCAGTAACCACATACAGTGCTGGGTGTGGAGACTCACGCACACCAGCAATCAATACCGCATACCACAATGCCGGGCGTGGTGGCTCATGCCTGTCATCCCAGCACTCGGGAGGCAGAGGCAGGAGGATTGCTGAGTACGCGGCGGCTCGCCTGGGCTCCATAGTGAGCTCAGGGCCAGCCTGAACTACAAAGCGAGACCCTGTCTCAAAAAAAAAAAAAAAAAAAGATTTTTGGAAATAGATTTTCATTTCTCTTAAATAAAAAAGAATCCATGAATCACACAGTCCAATTATGTTTGACTCTCAAGGAATTATAACATTGTTTTCAAGTTCTCAGTACCATTTCATACTTCCACACACACTACCTTAGATAATCCAGTTTTATGTTTTTGCCAAACGTGGGTACTGATGACATTTTTAATTTTGGTTTTAAATGCTAGGCATGGTTTTAATTTGAATTTCCTTAGAGATTAGTTAGCACTGTTTATTTATATATCTTTATAAAATAATTATTCAAGTATTTTTCCCACTTTTAGTTTGGGGTTTGTAATGCTTAATTGTGTTACTCACTGAGCTGTAAAATACACATACACCCTAAATATGAATACTTTTGCAACTATGCAAAATACAAGTATATTCTGGATGTTGTTCTTAATGATTGTTTTTGAATGTAATTTTTTGTGTGTGAGACAAGGTTTTACTATGCAGTCCAGGCTGTCCTAGAATTCACCAGGTAGCCTAGGCTGGCTAAATCTCATGGCCACCATCCTGTCTCAGCCTCCTGTGTGGTGAGATTATAAGTATGTGCCTCATGGCCAGCCCTGAATATAAATTTTTAATAAAGTCTAGTATCATCTTCAGGTAAGTTGTTTTTTCTTACTATAAAGTCACAAAGATTCCCATATTTTCTTGTAGAAATTTAAAAATTTTTATCTTCGTGTTATGTTTGTGATAAATTCAGAATATTCTATGTGTTTAAGTATAGGATTCATTGAGGTTTATTTCTTTTACACGTTCATCTTGCTGTCCTACCACTATTTACTAAAATTCCTTTCCTTTTTAATGATGTTAGCGTTGTGTAGAAAAAGATCAATTATACACCAGAAAATTCTTAGCTTTCTCTAAAACCAGGAGGATAAGTTCTAAACCTTGGTATTTCCTGCTTGGTGGTGTCTTCATTTACTGGGGAATCCTGGGCCATGACAGATACTCTACTCCAGCAGTGTCATTTATTATGAAAAGTTCTGGCTGCAAGAGGTTATCTGAACTTCTGGAATAAAGTGAAACAAAGTCAGGTAGTCAGCCATAGAAGTGTGTCCAACTCTAGTGAAATTTGTCGTCATGAAAGATGTGCTGAACTTTTAAATTTAGCAGCGTTACATTTTGGAATAAGTAATCGCCATCTGTACACTTCCACTGGACAGAAACAACTGGACATGGGCAAAGGAGCGCTTTGTCACTCTGTCCTGTGTGTCTTTTACATTGTTGTTGATTTTGACTTGTACTTTTTATCGAAGTAACCTATCAAGCTGAGTCAAAAGCACTGCAGAGTTTTACTGAGTTCTAGCAAATGTTAAACCCTGAGGGTAGTCACGTAGACTTGTCAAATTGTAAGACATTTTTTTGCTGAAAATTATAGACCATATTATGGTGAATTACACTCTGTTTTTACAGTGCTATGTTTTCATTCATTTAGCTCACTCCCTGAATCACTATACCTTTAGATTACAGAGATTACTAATTATAAGCCTGGCATGTTTAATGTTTAAATCAAATGATTGTGTTGGTTATTGTAGACACTTTGCATTTAAATTTGATCCTTCATTTTCTAATAAAAATCCTACTGATGTTTTGAACAAGTTTTATACATTTAAGACTGATATTAAGGGAAGTGAAGTCTTAAAGTATTAAAACCTCTAGTTTGCAAAACTGTATCCATCCATTTATGAAGGGAATTTTTTATAGTTCTCACCCCTGGATTTTCACGTTTTAACTATTCTCAGGTGTCTGTTTTCCAGAAAGGAGCCACATGAGGCTCCGGAGCGCTGGAGATTGTGTTGCCAAGCGAGCAGCAGAGCCGCAGCCCCAGCTAGGACCCGAACGGCTGAGCGGGCAGCAGGATGCCCTGTCCGACCTGAAGCCAGCTCTTAGAAGAAGCAGCTAAATTTTCCCTCCAGTGACCTCTAACCACTAGGTGTTAAAAAGGCAGCGAAGAAATCCATGAAAGGCATGACAGAAGAAAGGAGAGTGAAGGGAAAGATTTTCTCGGTCGATGATTATAATCTTTTAAAGGAGCTGGATATTTTACGTTATTGTCCATATGATGTTCCCACACACACACACACACACACACACACACACACACACATACATGTGCACATGCTTGCACAAAGCACTATAGAAATAACAAAATCCAGAGTGAAATATCAGGAATATTAAGCACTTTTATTTGTAGCTTGTATTCACTCTAAGTCCAATTTGTATGTGTTTTACACATAGATGAGGTATAAAAAGTTGCATTCACAGCTTTGATTCAACTGACAATTTAAAATGAGTTCCAGCAGTTGCTATGACTTCATAATTATCTGTATGTAGGGATCATAAAAAAAACATATTCAAATGTAACCTGTAGAACTTTTTCAATAGTCAACTACTGTTCCTGATTTTACTAAGTGATGAGCAAAATCAATTGCGAAAAACCTATTGGAAAATTCCACCTTATAACCTTATATTGACATTTCCTTATTTATATGATAATGAATAAAAAGCCAAGGGTTCATCTCATAGTTTGAATTGATTTTAAAACCAAATATACTTTATATTTCAAAATATTTAAGTTGTCTACGTTCTATCCTGAATAACATTTTTTTTTAATTTTTCTACAGAGGTAAAAATAAAGTGAGCTTTCTAACTTTCAGAAGCTTTTAAAAGGATAAAGACAAATCCCATTAGCTATAAATTACCAGATTCTGGACCAAGGGTGCTTAGCTGGTACGCTCCAAGAGGACTTCGCTAATCCCATGGCTTTCACAAACGGTTGAAGTCAGTGTTTGTTTTTAATGTAATGTGACATACAAGAAGAAAGGGGTGCCTTGACCCTGGATTCAGTTGCCTTGAGTCATATGACTCTGGGAATCTGTGCATTCTGTTACCACTTCCCTGCTCCCTGAAGGATTTTGGGAAGGAAACAGGAAAGGAGACAGAGAGTATCATCGTGGACAGACAATGGTTCTACCAGCTGCTGGTGGCCGATAGCCATAGATGACAAAATGACTATCAGTTAAATGACTGACAGGACAACCAGCCGATGACCGATAGCAAGTTTATTAGAATGGCATAGGCTTATATAAGATACGTGTGGAAGTGATGGCCATAAGATCTTGGGAAAAGAAGAGGGAAGGTGGGCCGGAGATTTAGCTCAGTGGTTCCGGCGCCTGCCTCGCAAACGCAAGGTCCTGAGTTCGATCCCGGGAACCACATGCAATGCTGGGCATGGAGACTCACGCCCACTGGCAATCAACACCACATACCACAGTGCCAGGCGTGGTGGCTCACACCTGTCATCCCAGCACTCGGGAGGCAGAGACAGGAGGATTGCTGAGTTCAAGGCTTGCCTGGGTTACATAGTGAGCTCAGGGCCCGCCTGAACCACAAAGCGAGACCCTGTCTCAAAAAAAAAAAAAAAAAAAAAAAAAAGAAGAGGGAAAGTCACCTAAATACAAGCAACCCCCTAAGCAAAATGCAAAGAATATACTACAAAGCCCCAGAGAGCAGAAGGATGAGTTAGTTAGCAGAGTGTGCACGGTAGCATATCATAATCAGCAGGGAGAAACACAAAGGGCATCACAACTTCCACATCTGCACAGGTCCGTCCGGCCAGGGTCCCGGCACGCCTGGGATGAGTCACGCAGCAGCGACCAGTCCTCACGTGACCCCTCATAGTGTTCTCTTTCCCAAGAAGGAAATACTTGGTGCTTGTGAAAAACAAAAGACTCCTGAAGATGCAACACTTCTGGGTCCTTTTCCCAAGCATCCGACAGGCCTGATGAAAAGTCCCACTTTGGAAACGTAAAATTAGAGACCCGGATGAATCCACAGGGTGGTAAGAATGCATATTGATATGATTCATTTCTGCGCTCCTTGGTTCACCTTTCCTCAGCTTTTTATGGGGAAATAATAAAGATGTAGCCACGGATTGAAAGAGCTCCGGTCGTTAATGGGTCTGAGATACACATAATGAATCTGTGCCATGCCAATACATCATCTGCAAGAAGGAGGTGCCAGTTGAACGCAGAGGAAGATGATGCGTTTCTTCTGCCTTCACTGTAAAGCACAGTGCAGATGTTAACAATGCTCCCCTGTAACCTCTATTTTCTAAAACGCTCCTAGAAAGGAGTCCCGCTGGAATCTTGGAGCCTTTTCAAGAATCTTCTGGAAGTAGTAGATACAATGTTTCTAATGTGTATTAGATGAGACCGGCTTTGCTGTGCCCAGGGGAAACTTGTAGTCTCAACTGCTGAATGTACAATGGAACACACTACAGTCCATGTTAAACATTGCCCCAAACTGCAAGAGCCTCTCTTTTCCAAGATCATAACTAACCCTGCGCATGATGCCTCCAGGGACAGATTGATAGGACTCTCTTGCCTCAACTCAGGATAAAACTAAAGAATCACTTTGGGTGTGAGAGCTCGGCTTAATAAACCTCCTGCCTAAGAATCCCCAACTCCACATCTCTTCCCAAGAGACATAACATGAATGAGGATTTCGTATATGGTAAGATGTTCATTAAAATAAGTACTAGACATTGAAAAATTTTATTTAATTTCTTATATGGGGATTATTGTAAAAGATACCTTAAGTAAACCGAAACACGTTCTATTTTGATTCAGACACTTGCTATTTGAATTATAATTTAAGGGCTTAACTGAACCCAAAACAAGACATGAACTCAAATGGTGTCTGGAAGATAATCTGTGGTGATTGTACAGGTTATTAATTTGCAGTTCAAAGTCTATTTTACTTATAACTGATTTATTCACTTTAATGTTTCCAACATTTTTTGCATTTGTATGAAACACTGCCTATTATATAATAATATATCAAATCATTTATAATAATATTTAATTGGAAAGTGCTGATAATAAAAAATTAAGACATAAATTCAGAAAAATGACATTAGGTAAGAATTAACCACTTAGTTTTGATAGCATATCTCTACATTTAAAACAAAAAGTAGATTGGAATAAAATTAAATTGCTGTATTCTACTTAATGTAAGTTAACTGTAAACTTTTATAAAGTAGTGGTCTTCCAGATAGTTCCATAAAGTAAATGTCACATACAAAGGGACAAAGGATCTTGTACAAAAACCAGTTTAAATGAAAGGGAACATTAGCCTACAATTTCATAAAATCATTGTTTATGTTAATATCTTTGATAATTTATAGAATAAATTAATAACATTAACTCTTCCTCTGAGAATTCATCAATTTAACTTGTATTTAGGGGTCATTTGGATCATTCGTGTATATTTCTATTGGTCATCAGCTCACGTTTAAAGAAAGAGTTCAAAGATCTGTCTCTGTTCCTGTTCAACTAATGCTCATTGAGCACTTGATATGAATACGGAAGCTGTCTGCAAAAAGAAATAAGGAAACATGATCTCAGCACATCTGGAAATTGATTTAAATGGATAATACAGAAGAAAATCTAGTAAAATATTTATCATAGGCATTACATATTGTGAGGGCAAGTAACAGTTTATTGTGAGGAGAAGTAACAATTTATATTAAAATATAAATATTAATATCAAATATGCTACATTATGAGTGAAAAAGCAAGACAAAACACTGGCAGCTGTATTAAACCAAAATTCCAATTTTCATGCATTTGTTTGAGGAAACTCCATTTATAATACAAAATAAAATAATAGTTCACAGATATAATTCATTTTGATGTTTTTACTTAGATCATGTGTATTTATATAAATCCTTTTTACAAATTATTTTCTTCCATACACACAAAAGGAAAGTAAACTCTATGTCAAAATCTGAAAGCAAGAAAACATATCAGAAATACGAAACATTCATAAACTATCATGTAGAGATGTAAAAATTTCAAATTTGTTCTCTCAACCCTGAGGTTGTTTCATGAAGATGCATTTGGCTTCAATTTTGGGCCACAGAAGCATAAATTTTAGTCCCGAGACATTTGCCCATCTGAGGCCATCGATATTTTGGCATACACATGAAATCTGACACTGGACACACTCCATCCTCCCACAGACCGGTCCGCCTCCTCCTTCTCAAAGTCAGAGCTCTGGGGTGGATCAAGGGGCTCTTTTCCCATAAGTCAACTCAACTCTCAGTGATATTTAGAGCCCCGATTCCACAGGAGAACAAACCTCTCTGAAAAGACTGTTCGTGACCACCGTGTGACCAGTTGTGTCTTTCTAGGTTGTACTCATAGCTTTACATTTGTAGTCTATTTCAGTCCAACAGAAAAGCACAGCAATTCACATAACAAACCAGAATTAATAAATGTGATACTGCCGGGCATGGTGGCTCACACCTATAATCCCAGCACTCGGGAGGCAGAGACAGGAGGATTGCTGAGTTCAAGGCTTGCCTGGGCTACATATTGAGCTCAGAGCCAGCCTGAACTACAAAGCGAGACCCTGTCTCAAAATAAATAAATAAATAAATAAATGTGATACTTTTGCTTCCTCATCTTCTTATTTTTCAAGAAAAAGCTGTATAGCGCATCACAGCTTTGTTATATAGCCCTCATTCTCTTCATAAATAAATTCTACCAAATATCACCACATAATTCCTTACAAAAGCAGCATTCATTTTATTTAAATTTCTGCACACAGGAGATCATTTCCTGAATATAATGAACCTATAGATCTATCAGGTCAAGTGTCAAGTGGCTTAAGATTTGTCTTTTGAGGGGAGACAACTACCAAGATTATAATAAGTTTTAAACATAACAGTGTAGAAGATTAATGCAGCAACCCCAGCCTCTTTCAAAAGGTTTTGATAGCAAAACTATTTGACAGATGAGTTCTTTGCCCAGATGAGCACAAGTACTTGGATACATTGATACGCAGGAGTTTCCTGAAAGAAGCAATGATGTTACTTATGTGTTTAGTCTTACCTTTCCCAGGCACGTGTGTACTGAACCAAACGGTAAGTCATAGTGTCAGAGGTTTTCTATGCAAAGCTGTGATGCTAAGTATTAAGGTGTGTGGTGTATGTGTGGGACAATGCAGGTGGATATATGGTTCCTATGCTTGCCGTTCTATAGTCATAAATAATCCATAGCTATGAAAATTTAAGGCAGTATCAATTATAATGCATGGACTTATTTTGTGTATAAGGAAGATGAATATGTATATTGAATTAATCACTCAAGGTTTTGAGAAAATCATTTAAAATGTACATCATGGTTTTGAAACAGAATATTCTATAATTCTGAGTTTCACACTGAGTTGTAACCGATGTCATATCTCTACATTTTCTCCACTGCAAATATTTTTCTTAAATGTCTGGTGTGTAGGCTTGCACATACATGCAAATGAAATCACTGTACTTTATGCACTTAATTGTCTGAATATATCAAATATGATGAAATTCTCTAGGGAGAAATAAAAGTTGGTACTTTTGAGTTTTTCTGAACTACTTTAAGATGAACATATAGCAAAAACTATTTTAGACATTTATAAGAATTGCTGTTCAAAATGATAAAAGATATAAATTATTTTTCCTAATTGTGTTTTCTTTGTAGCATCCAGAAAATATCTAGGGAATAAATACAATTTGGCTGTCCTTTCTATAAAACAGTTGTTTGGCATAGGGCTCATACCAATTTATTTTCTTACTAAATAACTGTATGATTTCTATTGTCTCCAATTCAGGTAAACACAGTCATTAAATCTACTGATATTTGTCAATTTTATCTCAATGCGGTTGTAATTTATATTTCTATCATCTCACGGAGACTGTGTATGCTTTAACATGTGCTGAATTTTTCAAGTTCATTTCCTGCACGCACTTTTCTTTCTTACCAACTCAGCTCCACACTTCATGAGGCAGTTTGTTAAATCTTATTCAGAACTTCTAGAAGGTGACACCAAAGACTTACCTAAATCATTCTCCCGTATTTCTAGCACTGAATAAGAAACAGGAAAAAAAAAAAAAAAAAAAAAGAGTGGATACAGAGCGCTAGAAACAGAGACCGATCGCTTTGTTCTGCAAAGGAGAGGGCTTTGCAGAGCGAGCTGGAGGCGATCTCCACCTTGCGTGGCACGGCCGGGGCTGCATTTCATCCGAAGGCCGATGCAACCCCATTCACCCTCTCAGACTCTTCCGGGCCAAGAGCGAGAGGCCTGGAGACCCCGACCGTGCTCTGACTCTGTCACTCGCATGGTCTGCGGTGGTCTGGGCCGTGCGCCAGAGTCACTTAAGCCCCCAGTCCGGCTTTGGACTCGGAGCCAGCCGGGGAGCGTGTGCTGCTGTCTTCACTCTCAGAAGGTCCAGCAGACAGACGTGGGGCCGGGGGGAGGGGCCTGTTTGCAGGAGCGGCCGCTGCAGCCCAGGCCTCTGGGGCGCGCTGCAGGGCCGCCTCTGGAGTCAGACGTGACCCGCCGTGAGTCAGCGCAGCTGCACTCGCGGCCTGAAGTTCTCTTCCAGCAGCCACTATTCATCACGGGGCGGCCACACTGGGGCTTCTCCCAGCTCCGGTTTTAGTTTCCTGTGAGCCTGAGGGCGGCGTCTCTCTCCCGATCTCCTGATTTTCATTTGACCACGGTGCAGTCACCTTTTCCCGGACCCACTCTCCCTGGCAGGCCTGGCTCCATTCTGCCTGGTAACGAGCTGGTAACTGTCCCCTCGTCCATGTCTGGTTGGGGTTCCTGCAGCTAGCCAGTTGGAAGGCTCCAAACGGCCCCCTAACCCCCATCAGCCCAACTCTGTTTTCTGTTTGTTTACTGAGAAAGGGAGGTGGTGTTGGCTTTAAAATGTCTGCCAGTCCCACCCTCTCAGCAGACAAGATGGCGCCCTCACTCCTGCTTAGTTCATTCATTCTATTTATTTAGTTCATATAAACAAGAACAAGTTTGAGAAAATCCAGTTGGGCAAGTCAAAACCATTTAATAATGTCTACACATTAAAATACATGTATTGTTGATACTCTCAGAATTGATAACAGCATCATGCATAAGTATCCATTCTTAACACTGAACAAATGCTCACAAATGAAAATGTGCTGGGTAATGGAAAAGAAAGTTGCTGAGAATTGGGAATGTCTGTCATTGAAAAGCAGTGCTTTCAAAGACATTCCAATGCTTCCAATTATATCATCTATGCCCTAAAACTGTCCCCATATTAAAGTCTAAATAAGACAACCAACAAATGCATTGCTGAGTAGCTGCTATCTCCTCATACCTTAGCAATGTGTCTAAGTTATCTATCTTATGAGCCTGCCTTCAGAAAGCATTACGTTAAGAAACATAAAACCAATATTGTAACTCAAACATGAAAACCTTAACTAAATGTGTTTTGATTAAAAAAAAAATTCCAGTATGGGGCCATAGATTTGGCTCAGTGGTTCCAGCACCTGCCTAGCAAGTGCAAGGTCCCTGGTTCAGTCCCCAGT
>PVIC010059495.1:0-10104 GCA_004025085.1 Thryonomys swinderianus | reverse complement strand
AAAGTGAGACCCTGTCTCAAAAAAAAAAAAAAAATGAAAATGAATCCTCAGACAAGGGTAGAAAGGGTAGGCCCAGGGAATACATCTTAGGGAGCCATTAGGTGTGGAAGTAGGTTGCTCATCCTTCTGAGAAACGGACTGAGCAGAGACACAGCAAGAATGTGCATTTTTCATCTTGGCCTTGGACAGAAAGGCAGGGCAGTATACTGACTAAATTCCATTGCCAGCTCATTCTGGGCTTGTGAATAAATACTCCAGTCCTGCCTCAAATCCTTTGAATGAAGCTCAGGCAGATGGAACAAGGGTATCACTATGGCTGGGGATTAGGGATGCTGGCATGAGTTTCCAGCCTCATTTTTTACCTTTTTGAAATCCCCACTCCTTTGATATTCACACAGCATCATGTCGAAAAAGATTGGTATGGTGGCTTTCCGAAGCTCAGCCTCTGGGATAAGTGTCATCTCTAATATAGGTCCCACCATGCCTGGGATGAAGCAGATTTTGTTCTGGCCTGAAAGAGAAGAGAGTCATAAGTACATAAAACAGTTTCATAAAGCCTGGAGAAGGGATGAAAGGGAAGCACAGAAGTAAAAACAATAGTTAACACTTGTATAGTTGTTTACCACAAACCAACCCTTGTTTTAAATACTTTACACATATTAACTGTTGCAAGAGGCACATGCATTGCCCAAAACAAGGCCTATTATGAAAGAGAATAACACAGGCGTGTGGAGGGCTCTTCACTGTCTACAAGGGTTTCACCTGCATTACCTCCTGTGCAAACACAGCCCTCTATTGAAATTCTCGGCGACTGTGTAACATAGGGATATCTGGAATTATGTCTGGCTGCATCATAAGCTATTTCTAGAGTTCAAGAAACATGCTTTTACCAAGTGTTTCATGAAGCAAAGAAAATGAAACTTGCTACTAAGGACCTCTCTGGTCAGTGAAACAGTGGGGAAGACATTGCCTTATAGGGAGATGAGACATAAAGTCCTATATCTCACTTAAGATGTACCCTAAAGCCCTGGCCCTTTGCTGTTGGCATTGACTGCCTGGCACCCCCACAAGAAGGTCTATGCTCAGAAATCTCCTCAGTTGAGAACATCTTCCCCTGCCTGCTACCCAGTGCCCCTTTCTACAGTGCCACTGCCTGGCTTCCTCTGCATGGCGCCTGTCTTTGTGCTTGTCACAGCTCATCAACTCCTTTCCTGGGGGGAACCGCCCTCTGCAGTCTCACCTCACCTCTAGCTAGATCTCATAGCTATTCTGGTTCCTCTTGTTTTGTCTCCTCACCCAACTTGGAGATGATGTCTGTGCTTGCTGAACCATTTGGTCCACATTTGTTCTTCCTATGGATAAGCTTTGTGAGAACCGCATGAAGGTCTATGCTTTGTCCATTCTCATCTTTGTATTGGTAGCAGAGATCATAGAAGCTAAAGTCAGTATCTTCCCAAGGAGGAACTACATGTGCCTCCTAAATGCACTACTCTTCTTTCCCCAAAATAAGTCCTAGTAGGAAAATAATTAGCTTTGAAAATCAGGGCTAAAAAATGCTGGCCCCAGTCATCTCATCCTGGTCTTACCTGCCATCTATGCTCCCTTGCCCAGTGGCTACTCCATAAGGCAGGAAAGGCAGGGAAAGGCAGACTGGGGCTGGCATTTTTGATCTCTGGTTTTTCAAGTTTGATTATTTTCTAGCTAGGTCTTATTTCTGGCAGGTATGTGACTTGGATAGGCACCTCATCAAAATGCCAAAGCAATACCTATGTATTGAGAAGGTCATGTGAAAATATACCTGTATGTACCAGAATCCAACTGAAGCCCCATTGTCAGGGGCAGTGTTGCTCAGTGGTTAAGGGTGCTAATTCCGGATCTAGAACACCCAAATTTGTAAATTGACTCAGCCATCAGCTGCGTGATGTTGGGTGAAGCTGTCTCACTTCCTGAAGCGTCAATGTCCTCAGGTCTACTTGGAATGATAATTGTACTCATATCATGGAGCTGCTTTCAAAAATAAATGAATTGTTATTTTTTTGTGCAACAAGATCAGTGGCTGGTACGTGACACACTATATAGCATTAGCTATCACTCTCGATGTTTGGTCAGAATGAACTGTGAAGACCGACCTTGATGAGAAAATGCTTATGCATACACACAAGAAGTAGCAGAGATGAGGAATAAACAGGAATACTTAGGAATGGCCGAGATCCTCCAGGGAATGAGGCCAAGAATATTCTAGCACCAAATTTGGCACTCTGTATAGTTCCTCTGCAGCTGCCTCCTCCTTCTCCTGAGTTTCATAGCCCAGGAAGCCCACCTACTTTTCTCCATTGTCAAGATAAACATCTGTGTTCCTCACGTGGGGCAGAAGGGTGCTAGAGGTGCAGAAACTCAGTAGTGTGTGTGGCCAGGCATGGTCGCTTTTGATTAAAGAAGGAAACAAAGGCCAACAGAAAAGGCAGCAAGGAAATGAATTTTTATTCAGTCTAAATGAAGCATAATGTTGAAGACTTTCTGCAGAATCCAGGTAAAAAAAGTATCACGCTAGGAGTATCCTCCATTGTGAGAATGAAATGGTAATGTCAGGCAAAGAGTTGAGTGAAATATAAAGACACTTGCCTGCAGTAACAGCTTCATTATACAAGATGCATTTGGATTACACATGAGCCTTAAGTCTTTGCTGTAGCCCAAATGGGTGGGGGGTAAACACAACTTTGTGGCAAGTTTCTAGTAATTGCTAATCTAGGTTTCTGATTTCGCCCTTCAAGATCCTTTAAGTCTTTTTCAAACCACAGTAGGGTTTTAAAATTCAAAGTCGAGTACAATAATAGGTAGAAGGTAAATGGGAAACTGTCAGATAAGCCACGATGGAATACAGAAATCACTTATGCAACAAAGGCCTTTAGAATAGTGGAGGGCACTGGGCATGATAAGGATATATTTAAGATGCTTTTAAAAAATAAAGGGCGGACATGCCATCAACTGGAGATTTCTTAGATACTTTTGACCTGCACTTTTTGCATTTTTGTTAAAGAGATATTTGGCAGACTGGGGAAACAGGAAAAAGAGATGCTGGTTTTTAAAGTTAGTGTGATCTTTGTGGCCTTTAAATTATTCCCTAAAGAAGTATTATTCCTTTATATAAAAAATAGAATTTCAGCACATTAGATTTTGTGTTCAAATACACCAAGTGTATGTGTGTATGTGCTATCTTTATGTATATAGATACAGAGAGAGAGAGAGAGAGAGAGAGAGAGAGAGAGAGAGAGAGAGAGAGAGAGAGAGAGAGAGAGAAATATATTCTAGCTAGTTGAATACAAACTCATTTGGAAAAAATTCTCATTCAGTAATCACACCTGCTGCTATATTCTAAAAAAGGCAAAGAAGGGAATTGGTTTGAGGGTCTTTTTTACATAAAGGAAGTAGAATCTCACTGGGAACAGATACCAATTAGAAAAGGCTTTTAAAGTGCCAGAGAGCCAGCAGGATAAATCCAAATGCTGAATTACACAGGCTTTGGGAAAGGATCCAGTGGTAATGAGAACACAGAGAAGAGCTGAGGTGTGTAAGAAGAGCAGAGTCACCTGTGTTCTCTGTCCTCTGTGTCTAATCTGTACAGTGGGCTCATCCATCACTTCTCTGAGGGGGACACATGGTGAATGTCAAGGTTGGAGGACATAAAGAAGACAGCCAAGAAAAGAAGAAAGTAAGGAGACCTCTGGGAGCCTGATTAGCATGAAGTTGGGTGGGTCACACTAGCCCTATGAAGTTGATGAGACAAGGGGTCCCCTCTCTGAGACCCCAGGTCTATCAAAAGTCTGGCTTAAAACTAGGCATGGCAGAGTGTGCCTGTAATCACAGCACTTGGGAAGCTGAAGCAGGAGGACTGCTGGGAGTTCAAGGCCAGCCTGGACAATGGAGCAAGACCCCGTCTTAAGTCAAAAGCCTGGCAGTGACCCTAAAGTGAACAGTGTGTTACGACCACCTAGCTTTCGGAATCCAGCAAGCCTCCCAAATATTCTAAACTAAAGTAGGACTCCTCATTAAAAAAAGAAGAAAAAAATTCAGTTCAAAAAAGAAGAAAGAACCTAGATATCTGCTCTTCTGCCTTAAGCTCCTGGCAATGTGCTGAGTCAGATAATCAATTTGCTCCTCATCTTCAGGACATGCCTGGCTCAGCTTCCTTCCCAGAGCGTTACACTACAGGAGCTTTAAATCCAGCACTGCGGCTGTGGTCTCAGGAATGCCACGCCATGGCTGTGTGGCCACATGCTTGCCGTCCGATGTTCCTGAGCCTCCGTGATCTCATCTTGAAACACATAATAATTATACCTGCCCAGTAGAATTGTTGGGCAGTTTAAAAGAATAAACGTTAAACTAAGAGCTTTGTCCAGCATCTGGCACTGTTGGGCAAATCAGTGAATACTGATGTGAACGATGATGATGATGATGATGATGATGATGATGATGATGATGATGATGATGATGATGATGATGATGATGTGGTAGTGAATGCTTCAGGGTCAGGCCTCTACCTGATTCTGGAGAAAACAGTATGTAAAGAAAACGTCCAACCCTATGGAATCTCTGATGTTTTCAAGGGACTTTGCTCACTGCTCAGTCTATTGGTTCATTCTTACAGCAAAGAGCCAACCCAGGGAGAAGGTCAGGATGTCTATGACTCTCCATTCACTTCTGTCTCATTAAAATGTCTTCTAGGCTGTTCTCGAAAACGTCTGAAAAGCTCAAATTGGCTTTGTTGTCCTACTGCAGAAAACCTTCTCTTGGCTTCCACTGTGCTCAGGACTGTCTCTGTAGGCCCACTTTGTCTGATGCCCTTTGCTTGTGCCTCTCCTTCGCTGCCACTTCCAGCCCCTTCCCCCAAATTCTTTCCTTCTTCTCCTGGCCCCATTCTCTTATTGTTTTCTACCCTACACTGACCGCTGCAAATAAATCCTTATGCATCCTATGCAGCCCTGCTACTCAACCTGGAAGTTACTAGCCACATGCACCTTTGAGCACCTTCAGTGTGACTAGTCCAAGGGGAAATGTATTGTAGGTGCAGAGAAAAAAAATTCCTATGATTCCCACAAGTAAATTAAAAGAAATCCTCAAGTATGTTTTATGGTGATCACATGAATCAGCACATAGAAATGATAATGTTTTAGGTTATGGGGCTAAAATAAAATACAGACAATTCCTGACTACTGACCTTTTGACTTAGGATCTTTAAATTTAACACTGGCACAGAGTGATCCTCGTTCAATAGAAACTGTATTTGAACCTGGATCTTTTCCCAGGCTCGTAATATATGGTCTGATTCTCTCAAGAGGATGCTGGGCTGCAGCAGCAAACTGCAGTTCCTGCTCAGCCTCGCAATCTTGAAAGGAAACAACCTAGACTCCGGGGTGTACTTGGGTGCTAAGCTGGGACGTTTGGCAGGTTAGGCGTCTTCAGTGCATCTTATCTTACATGTTTCATTTATGATGCATCTAAAGGCACATCTACATTGCTGCAATTAGTTGCACTGTTTCATTTATTCTTTTAAAACTAGACAGGTGGCCCACAGGACAGTGCTACTCAGAGCTCGGGGTGCTAAACTCTTCCTTGTGGGAGGGGCTTGTGCTCACTCCCTAGTCCATTACAGATTTTCCAGATACATCAAGCTTTTGCTCTGTAGTGATTTCAGCTTTACAACCATAAATAAGTAGTTCTGCAATGAATATTTAACATTCAGTACAATGGCCATGAGTCCATGCTGTCAGAGTGGGGACGGATTATGTCACTCCCCTCCTCTCAGTTTGAATCCCAACTTGTGGCATTTTGAAGGTGTTCCTATTGGTTTTCTGCCACTGCTATCACAAGTCATCAGCAGTTTAGTAGCTTAAAACAGGACTAATTGTCTTACATTCCTGGAGATCAGATGTCTGAAGTAGGATTCACTGGGCAAAAGGCAGGACTGAGTTTTTTCTGGGGTCTCAAGGATGATCAGTTTCATTTCACTTTTAAACTCTTAGGGGTTCTCTGCATTCTTTGGCTGTTAGCTTCCTATCTTTCTCCTTGGTCTGTCTTTTATTTATTTATTTTTTTAGTACCAAAGATTGAACTCAGTACCTTGTGCTGGTGAAGCAGGCTCTAGAACCACTGTGCTAAATGCTCCGCCCCTGACTCTTATTGTCTTGACTCCTTTTTTTCTTACAAGGACACCACCATTGCTCTACACCCACTTGGATTATCCAGCATACCCTCATCATTTTCAGGATTCGAAATCACACCTGAAAAGTGTCCTCTGCCATATATCATAATGTATTTCTTGTTCTAGGGATTGGGATACTGGTATCTTTGGGGAATTGTTACTCTGCCTGCCACAATACTCAGTGAATGGATGTTGCTCTAATCCCATTTCCCATTTCCTCAGCAGCTTCCCTCCTAGTCCTAAAAAACATACTGTACTTTGCTTAGGCTGGCTGCTTTCCTGAAATAATTCCCCTTTGGCCAGCTTCACCTCAGTCCTGATGTGCCCCACCCTTTGGTGTCCAATGCAGGAATCATTTCCTTCAGTGGTACATCTTTATGGCCCTGAACTCTGAAGTCTCCAATACAGATTTTTACCACACACAGCATTATTCCCGGGCTGCCCAGTTAGACAGGACATAGCCTATGCCTTATTCTTCCACAACCATCCCCCTATTCCCTAGAGCAAGAGAGTAAGCTGGGCACTCCATAGATCCTTAAAAAGCAACAGTCCAACTGCTCCCACGGGTCTGCCGGGAACAGTCTCCCACTTATGTGGCCGAGATGACAGCACCAGAACGTGTCTTTCTTTCCCATGATGACTGTTAATACAGTAGCCCAGCATTAAACCAAGCAAATGTGGGAGGGTTAACTGCAAAGTCATTTTAGTAAAATGAGTATTGCTTCATGCCAAGCAGAAATCAAATGTTATGATGCTACACGATGGGGAAAAGAACATTAAATTTGGCACTGTCCCCAATTCCAAAAACACAAATGACTTTAACCTGTTAGTGGCTGGGTCCTCAAGAACATGTTGTCCTTTTCCCCACCAAGACCTCTTTGCTCATGCCCACACCTTCTTTCCCGACTTAATAGACACATAGCTGCATGCATGTATGGACACACATTCATATACACATACATGTCTAGATTCTCCTCAGAAGAATGTTAAATAATCTCTAGGCTTGACTGAGAGCCTTGTAATCAGCTATTTTATAATCACAGGGTTGCTCTAGTCTTTCCTGATGAGAAGAAGATGATGATGGTACTGATGATGATGATGCCTGATTGCTTCTGGCATTAAAACAAAATTTTAAAACTAACAAGCCTCATGTTTTACTCATTATCAGTCATCTTTGAAAAACATAGTCAGTTGCCTATTTCACAACCTTTGGAAAGATCTTGCATATTCTCTGGAAAAAATACTCATAAGAATATTGGAAATGGGGTTGAGACAGATTCTTTGAGCTTCAATTCAAACACTGATTTGTTGTTGACCTTGAGAGTGTCCTTGGGTTCTCTGGACATCACTTGACAACTTAACCTATAGAACTTGGGAAGCTGAATTAGATCCTGTATCAGGCAGGGCTGTAATAGAAATCTGACTGCCATGGCCAGTTCAAACTCTCTATCCTCAGCCTGTAAGTTCCATCCTCATGGCTTTGAGGTGGTTACTACCTCTCCAGGCATCTTATTTTCCAGAAAGGAAGAAGGAGAAAAGCTGGGTGAGAGATGTGCTAGGCTCATTGAATCTGTTTCTCTCTCTCTCTCTCTGTCCCATCCTTTCCCTCATCTTCCCTCCTTCCTTCCTTCCCCTACCTCTCTGTCCCCTCCTCCCATTCCTACCTTCCCCTCTCAAATCTGGGAAAAATACTTTGCCGAATCTGCAACAAGTATGTCCCTAGTGGTTCTCATGAGACAGATCTGGGTCACATGACCAACACCTACTACAGGAGGCTGTTAAGTGAGCAAACTGCAATCCCATGAGAAATAATCAGGGTTCAGTCAGCCAAGAAGAGAAGGAGAACAGCAGTTGCATACATAATCAGCAAAGGCTGCCATGGGCAGCTCCTAAGTTGTATTCCATTTTGGATATTCCACAAACTGCACTTTGAAAGCTATCATGTTCCAGTGACATGGTGAGCAAGGGCCCAGTGTGTACAGTGCTTAGTCCTCGTATGGACAATCAAGGCTACCTCACTGGCATTCTAGCACCAGCCCTCACAGAGCACAGTGTGGGCTACAGTGAAGGAACTACCCGTTCTCTGCTCTGCTTTCTGTTTTCTCATTCCTGAAAGAGACAGGCAAAGAGAAGGCTGCCGAGTCACGATGGAGGGAAGCCCCCCCAGAGCCAAGAAACCACTTCAGGCTTATATACTTTCCTCTTAAAAGTCTGAAAAACAGCCTTTACTTCTTATTTTCTGCACTGGAGAGCTTTTGTTTGACCTCTATCAATGATTTCTTCTTCTAGTTATAGCCTTCTAGATAGCATTATGTGAAACTGCCTCCCTCAGTGGATTTGGGCTTGGTGGGAACAGTAAGAGGCCATCCAGGAAGACCAGTGAAATGGCGTCCTCTTGAGGCAGGTCTTCAGCACAGTGCTGCAGGAACAGAGAGAGCATCCTGGAGGGCATGCTGGAGGCCATGCAGCCTCCCCTGGTTTCTACAGGAGCACTAGCCCTGGGCTGGTTCCTCAGCAATTCCTTGTTCTTTGCATAAACACCTCTCTGATTAGGGCAGTCACAATTAATGACTCTTTTCTTTTTTTTTTTTTTTGCAACACAAGAAAATTGCATTCATTCATTCTACAGGTATTTGCAAACTGCAAGGAGTCTGTAATATGCCAGAAAAGGTGCTAAGGCCAGCATATATATCCAGTTTTTGCCTTTAATCTACTAAATGACTGTGTGTAAAACCTGTGTCCTCCTTGAGCCTCAGTTTCCTCATTGTAAAAGGTAAGATGAAACCAGCCCATAGCTTCCAAATGTATTTTCTTCAATGCTTCGGGATCCCACCCCCAAGAAAAAAATCAGGGGTCTACAGGGGAGTTAGGAGCAGACTACATAATAGGCTCTGGGCCCCGGCTTGGTTCAATTAGAACAGCTCTACTTCCATCCAATTTACTTATCAAGAGTATCTTTTTTTTTATTGGCCCTCAGCTAAAAATAAATGTTTAAAAAATGCTGGACAATGTGATCTCTAACAGGCCCTTCCAGGTCTGATGTTCTGTGATTCTAAGCAGGTGTAATATTTGGTAACATCTTTTCACTCATCAGCATAATTGGGAGTGCAGGAATGCCTGCCAACACATCATCTATATCTAAATAAAATCTTCTATGTGCAAAACAATGCAGTAAAGGACATTAAGAAAAGAGCAGGCTGTGTGAAATGACTTGAGACAAACAAAGCACAGCACCCTGCTTTGCAGTTTTGGCAAGACCCGTCCTGGGAGCTGGAAAGGAGGCCCAGCACAGCTCTGGCTGGTCTCTGCCATTGCAAAGCAAAGCATGTAAGCAAACTGAATCTGGGCCCCATGCTTTGGCTGGGCACATGCAATGTTTTGAAAACTTTCAATTACTTATCATTAATATTCACAAGTTGGAAATGCACTCAAAAGCTCAGCTCCCTGGCACCTTTTTAAAAAGTGGGAAATGTGACAATGATAGGCTGGCATTTCAGCAGAATGGCAATCAGCTGGTGAGGGACGTGCTTGCCCCTTTGCACTGGCACATGCCTGCTTCCCTTCGCTCCAGCCCCCTGCTTCTTCTTATATGTAAATTCACACTTACACACTACCTTAGTTTTTCTCCTTGGAAAGCAAGGATGAATGCAACAAAAATTATTTCTTTTTTTTTTTTTTTTTTTTTTTTTTTTTTGCTTTTTGAGACAGGGTCTCACGTTGTAATTCAGGCTGGCCCTGAGCTCACTATGTAGCCCAGGCAAGCTGCCGTGAACTCAGCAATCCTCCTGTCTCTGCCTCCCGAGGGCTGAGATTACAGGCGTGAGCCACCACGTCCGGCATTGTGGTATGCGGTGTTGATTGTTGGTGGGCGTGTCTCCACGCCCAGCATTATATGTGGTTACCGG
>PVIC010059494.1:0-10104 GCA_004025085.1 Thryonomys swinderianus | reverse complement strand
CACGCCCACCAACAATCAACACCGCATACCACAATGCCGGACATGGTGGCTCACGCCTGTAATCCCAGCACTCGGGAGGCAGAGACAGGAGGATTGCTGAGTTCGCGGCGGCTTGCCTGGGCACCATAGTGAGCTCAGGGCCAGCCTGAACTACAAAGCGAGACCCTGTCTCAAAAAGCAAAAAAAAAAAAAAAAAAAATTAAGGTTTTCTTCAGTATTATTTTCTACTCTTCTCATCCTCATTCTATCATTACTTGTTATTAAAAAAATAGATAATTGATAAGATTACTTATTCTTTCAGTGAAAATGACATTTTAGGATTTTTATTGACCTGAAATAACTCTTCTTAGTTATAGATATCAGTCACTTGGACAGTTTTTGCAGTGGTCACCAAAAGTCTACTTTTATAGCATTTTAAAAAATCATACATTCAGCCAGCTCAGGATTAACTACACATGATTCATAGAGTTATGTCCCCTTCCTCTCCAACAGTTGCTCCTCCAAGCCTTATTTTTTAACATCAGTGATATTATTTAGTTTTGTAGATCTTTAATGATTCACTTACATCATGCTGTCTGTTCTTTAGTTTTTTAGCCTGAAATTAGTGAAGAATTTAGCTCTGAAGTAGTCTTTTAATTTTCCACTGAAAAAATTAAATTTTGTTTACAATTTCTTTATGGGTTATTTTTCAAAAATAGCTGCACTTGGGCTGGAGGGTTAGCTCAGTGGTTCCGGCCCCTGCCTCGCAAGCACAAGGTCCTGAGTTCGATCCCTGGTAACCACATATAATGCTGGGCGTGGAGACTCACGCCCACCAACAATCAACACCGCATACCACAATGCCGGGCATGGTGGCTAATGTCTGTAATCCCAGCACTCGGGAGGCAGAGACGAGGATTGCTGAGTTCTTGGAGGCTTGCGGGCTCCATAGTGAGCTCAGGGCCAGCCTGAACTACAAAGTGAGACCCTGTCTCAAAAAAAAAAAAAAAAAAATAGCTGCGCTTGTAGCTCAGTGTTAGAGCTATTGTCTAGCACGTGCAGTGCTCTGGATTAGGTCCCTAACACTACAAAAACAATACTAAGAACACAATTTCCAGTCCTGCTTCTTGAATGAAAACAAACTCTTCATTCTTTTTGAGTGTAATTTTCTTAATTTAGGTAATTCAAATATAGTTCTCTAATATTCTGACAAATGAGCTGTTAGGCTTAAGTGTCTGAGGACTAATAGTAGCATTGTCCTGTTGTTTTCTAATTGGCCTTCACAGTATAATTTTATAGAATCAAGACTACTTTTATTAGTTTGTGTAGACCATATTTTAACTGCACTGTGTGAACAGTTTTTTTCATAATCATTCTGTAATACTGAGGATCTGGTTTTGTTCTGCCGCTATAATGACAGGTTCAGAATCTACTTTTGACAAGGAGCTAGTTTGTTGACTTGCTGTGTATCTAATTGGCATTACCTTAGGTTAAAAACAAATGTGTATTTTATTTAGTTACCTAAATGATTTGGATAGAATATCACAGACGAACTACATTCCAACTCAGCAAGATGTTCTTCGGACAAGAGTGAAGACCACAGGCATTGTGGAAACACATTTCACCTTCAAAGACCTATACTTCAAGTAAGTCATTAGCCTTTTTGCTAGATCTGTGTAACACAAACCCTTTAGTTAGCATCTCCTAACCAGAATAAAATTTCTCTAGGGAAGATTCTTGGGCATAGGAGTTTACCGTATTTATTAGCCATTATCTGAATGTTTAACTGATTGGGAACATTCCTTTTTCTGCAAATAACATTAAGTGTGTGTATTTGGAAGAAATTAAATTGTAGCTTACTTGCCAGTAGATATAATCATTACCAGTTTGTGGTTTTAGTTTTATTATTTTCAGCTTTTTTGTTAATTGTGAAAATAGGTGTTGAAAATTTGTATATAAGGATAGCACATATACTAAGTGGATAGAAAATGATGGGGTTTTTGCTTAGTAATGTGTCTTTGTTCTGCTTTTTTTAATATTAAAATATAAATATTCCTGTCACCTCTTTCTTATTGGTTCAGATTAATGGTATAAAGCTGGGCTTGGCATGGCCATTGGATTGATTAGTACATGGTGTTTTGTGCAACTAAGTTCTTAACATAGTGCAGTATGGAAACTGGTTTGAGGTTAGGAGGGTATATGGATACAGTGTGATGATATAAGCAGTGATTGGCTTATAAAGAGAAAATTGTAGTATTTTAAAACAAAGAATTTTGGGGCCAGAGGGTTAGCTCAGTGGTTCTGGTGCCTGCCTTGCAAGCACAAGGACTTGAGTTCGATCCCCGGTAACCACATAGAATGCTGGACGTGGAGACACGCCCACCAACAATCAATACCGCACACCACAATGCCGGGCATGGTAGCTCACGCCTGTAATCTCAGCACTCAGGAGGCAGAGACAGGAGGATTGTTGCATTTGTGGCGGCTTGCCTGGGCTCCATAGTGAGCTCAGGGCCAGCCTGAACTACAAAGCGAGACCCTGTCTCAAAAAAAAAAAAAAAAAAAAAAAATTTTCCCATAGCATCAGTAAGGCTAATGCCAGAGCCTCCTCCCTGTGTTAATGGGTGTTTATAAATACTAAAACTGTGTTTTTGGTTCCTATTTTCTGTTTTTCTGACCTTTGAGGTTAGGAATAAATCTTTTCCCTTCAACATGTGATGTACTTTTTAGTTACTTCATTGTACTTTATGTAGAATGTGATAGCATTATTGCATACTAAGGTGCCTGCCACCTCAGATCTTCTCAGCCTTTTCTCTGAAAATAGTGAATCACCAGGTCTTGTGAAATCTACACAGAATTTACATATTACTAGGTACTAGTTGAGATCTTGAAATCTTAATTCACCAAACCAAATTTGAAACATGCAGGATAATAGCAGTTCAGCTGAATGTTTTGAGATAAACTCCCTGCTTTTCTTTGATATGGATGAATTTAACAAGTACAACCAAGACCACATGGGTTATCCTGTGAAATCATAGTAATGAGATGTCACCTTGTGTACTGTAAAATTAGTGATTCATCTATAATTGAGTTTTGTGATTATTTAAGTAGGAAATTTTTGTTGATATTGTAATACATTGGTCTTTTTTTTTTTGAGACAGGGTCTCGCTTTGTAGTTCAGGCTGGCCCTGAGCTCACTATGTAGCCCAGGCAAGCCTCGAACTCAGCAATCCTCCTGTCTCTGCCTCCTGAGTGCTGGGATTATAGGCATGAGCCACCACGCCTGGCACAGAGTATGTGCTATTGATTGCTGGTGGGCATGAGTCACCACGCCCAGCATTCTATGTGGTTACCGGGATTGAACCCAGGACCTTGCGCTTGCAAGGCAAGCGCCGGAACCACTGAGCTAAATCTCCGGCCCCCTATATTGGCCTTTAATTACATAACTCTTCTATGCTGAGATCAGTAGCCAAATCAAAGCACCACACCCACTTTATTGTTGGCATGTAGATATTTTGTTTTTGCTTTTTTTTTTTTTTTTTTTAGAAACAGGGTCTTGCTTTGTAGTTCAGGCTGGCTCTGAGCTCACTATGTAGTCCAGGCAAGGCTCGAACTCAGCAATCCTCCTGCCTCTGCCTCCCAAGTGCTGGGATTACAGGCGTGAGCCACCACGCCCGGCGATGTAGATATTTTGTAAAGAAGTACTTTCACTTCTTTTCCTCCTCTCTTTAGGCAAAACCACTTATTCATTTATTCAAACATTTATTGAATCTCTGCCTTATGCAAGCCATTGCATAATTGCTTACTTGCCTCTCAGTTATTAAGTAATGTTTATAAAATTTTCGTCTGTCGGGCCAGAGGGTTAGCTCAGTGGTTCCGGCGCCTGCCTCGCAAGCGCAAGGTCCTGAATTCGATCCCCGGTAACCACATACAATGCTGGGCATGGAGACTCACGCCCACCAGCCATCAATACCACATACCACAGTGCCGGGCGTGGTGGCTCACGCCTGTAATCCCAGCACTCCGGAGGCAGAGACAGGAGGATTGCTGAGTTGAGGCTTGCCTGGGCACCATAGTGAGCTCAGGGCCAGCCTGAACTACAAAGTGAGACCCTGTCTCAAAAAGAAAAACAAAACAAACAAACAAAAAAAATGTTGGTCAGTGAATGATACTGTAAATGTTACATACTGAAGGCCCACATTGGAACTTCACAGCGTTCTACTAGTTTTATGGACTTTATAAAAGAAAATGGAGTGAACCTGACTTATTTGTATACTGGTGTGTCTTCCCTTAAAAGATTTCCGGGATAGGGCCGGAGATGTAACTCAGTAGTTCCGGTACCTGCCTTGCAAGCTCAAGGCCCCCAGTTTGATCCCAGGTAACCACATACAATGCTGGGCGTGGTGACTCATGCTCACCAGCAATCAATACCACATACCACAGTGCGGGGCGTGGTGGCTCACGCCTGTAATCCCAGCACTCGGTAGAGACCGGAGGATTGCTGAGTTCGAGGTTTATCTGGACTACATAGTGAGCACAGGGCCAGCCTGAACTACAGAGCAAGACCCTGTCTCAAGAAAAAAAAAGAGAGTCCGTGATAAAATCTTACCATAAACCTATAATATGACTTTGTGTTACAACCAGCAAATGACTATATCATTCCAAATGTCCCATGTGACCAAAAATTGAAAAGAACTGTACAAGATGAACTAGAAGGAAACATTGGGTCGTAAAGCGATAAGGTGAATATTTCCTTTTAAGCATACATTGAGAAATCACCAGTGTATCTTATTTGTCAGTCTCTGGGAGAAATAATCACTGTAGATCTAACACACTAAACCGGTAGAGCAGAGTTTAGAATTGAAATTTTATGAATATTAAATATGCATCTTAAGAATAGCTATTAGCATGCATGCCTCATAAGATTCCCAAGGTACCAGCTAAAAGACAAAACCATCCAGTTACCCTTTCATTATAGGAAGTATGTGAAGACACTGTTGGCAGATATTCAGCACATTAGGAGAAAGAAGTGAAATGAAGCTAATATGGAGTGGAACATAAAGTGTTAATTTAAGTGCTATTAAGGCTTATGATTAATTAGATTCAAGTAAGACATGGAGTTGATTATTGCCTAAGCATTTTTTTTTTGAGACAGGGTCTCGCTTTGTATTTCAGGCTGGCTCTGAGCTCACTATGTAGCCCAGGCAAGCCTGGAACTCAGCAATCCTCCTGTCTCTGCCTCTTGAGTGCTGGGATTACAGGCATGAGCCACCACGCCTGGCACTGTGGTATGCTGTATTGATTGCTGGTGGGCGTGAGTCTCCACGCCCAGCATTGTATGTGGTCACCTGATCGAACTCAGGACCTTGGGCTTATGAGGCAGGCATCGGAACCACTGAGCTAACCCTCAGGCCCCTTGCCTAAGCATTTTTAAGATAATGAGTTCTTTGAGTTTTTCTATAAAATATATCTTTATATATTTTTTCTTAATTTCATCCTAAAATATTTTTCTTTAATGTGGGAAAATCTTGAGAGTCAGAAAGCAGAATGCAAGCTAGGGATTTAGAAGCAAATCATTTTGAGAGGCAGAGTGGTGATATGGATAAGGTTATGAAGCTGGCTTAGAGTACCTAGATCCAGATCCCTGATCCCCATTTGTTAGTAATGTGCCTTTGGGCAAATTATGTAACATGCCCATACTTCACTTTCTTTAACTGAAAAATGAAGCTAGTAATAACAGTGCTTATACAAATGTTAGAAAAATGAGTTAATGTTTCTGAGACATCTAGTATAATATCAGGCACCATGGGAAACAATAAATATTTGTTGTTATGATTGCTTTTAAGCTGTGTTGTACAGTTTATTTTTCCCTTTTTTTAATTGAATTCTTTATTGGTACATTTTATATACAGCTCACAATCACACACAACATTGGGAAATTTGTTCCAGTATACAACACAAATTAATTCTTTTTTTTTTTTTTGAGACAGGGTCTCCCTTTGTAGTTCAGGCTGGCCCTGAACTCACTATGTAGCTCACATAAGCCTTGAACTCAGCAGTCCTCCTGCCTTTGCCTCCCGGGTGCTGGGATTACAGGCTTAAACCACCAAGCCTGGTGATTGTGGTATGTGGTACTGATTACTGGTGGGCGTGAGTCACCACACCCGGTATTGTTGTATGTGGTTACCGGGGATCAAACCAGGGACCTTGTGCTTGCTAGGCAGGCGCTGGAACCACTGAGCTAAATATCCGGCCCAACACAAATTAATTCTCATTTTACCCATATCCCTACCCACTCTGTAATCCCCTACCCCCTGTATACATAGAATTTCTTTTTCTTTTTAAATCGTATTTATTCTTTCCCCTCATTACTTTCCCTTACCACTTTCCCTTTGTGTTTTTCCTATTTCACAGAATCTATCATACATTCTAGAACTCATTTACATCTACAGGTTCTCATACCAGAGAAAAGATATGGTATTTACATATCTGTGCCCTATTTATTTCACTTAGTAGTGTGTCTTCAAGTTGTGTCCATTTGAATAAAATGATTCAAATTGTCATGTTTTATGGTAGAGTAATACTCCATTTTATTAAAAAAAACCACACCTGCTTTATACAGTCTTCAGTTGATGGGCATTTGGGTTCTTTCCAAGACTGAGCTATCACAAACTGAGCTGCTATTAACATGGGTACACATATATGTCTATAATAAGATTCTTTTAATTCTTTCAAGTATATTCCTAGCAGGGTAATGGCAGGGTGAAAAGGGATCCCTAATCCTAGTTTTGTGAGGAATCTCTACACTGATCTCCACAATGGTTACACAAGTCTACAATCCCACCAACAGTGGAGAAGGGTTCCTTTCTCCCCACTCCCTCGCCAGCATTACTGCTGTTAATTTTGCAATAGCAGTCATTCTTTGTGGAGTTAGATGAAATCTCAGTGTTGTTTTCATCTGCATCTCTCGAATGACCAGCGATGTCGAACATTTCTTCATATGCTTCTTGGCAGCTCTTACTTCTTCCTCTAAGAAGTGTCTGTTCATTTCAGATGCCCATTTTTGAATTGGGTCCTTAAATTGGGGGAACTGATTTTTTTAAAGTTCTTTATATATTCTAGATAGTAGCCCTTCATCTGAGAAACAGCTAATGAAGATTTTTCTCATGTTGGATGTCTTTTAGTTGTGCCATTGGTTTCTTTTGCTGTGCAGAAGCTTTTTAGTAGGATGAGATACCTTTTGTTGATTCTTTCTGCTAGTTCTTGTGCTATAGAGGTTTTGTTCAAGTCTCTCTGTAAGCCAATGTCTCCAAGAATTTTACCTAACCTGTTTTGCAGCAGTTTTAGTGTTTCTGTTTTAATGTTTAAGTCTCTAATCCATTGTGATTTTAGTTTAGTGCATGGTGAAAGAGATAGGTCTAGCCTTAGTTTTTGGCAGGTTAAAACCCAGTTTTTCCAGGACCATTTGTTAAAGAAGCTGTCTTTCCTCCATTGAGGATGTTTAGCTCCTTTGTGAAAGATATCTTCTAATTTATTCTACTAGTCCACAGGGCTCTTACTTTGCCAGTACCATGCAGTTTTTATCACAGTTGCTTTATTTTACAGTTTTAAGGTGGGGAATCGTAATACCCCCTGCCATATCCTTGTTGCTTAGAATTGCTTTTGCTATTCTAGGTCTCTTGTGGTTCCAGATGAATTTTTGGATTATTTTCTCTAGCTCTGTGAAATATGGTGTTGAGATTTCAATTGGAATTGCATTGAATCTGTATAGTAGTTGTGGGAGTAGAGCCATTTTGATGATGTTGGTTCTCCCTACCCAGGAACAATGGATGTCTTTCCATTTTCTGATATTGTCTTCTATCTCCTTTTTCAGAGTCCTGTAGTTTTCAGAATAGAGGTTTTTTCACCTCCTTTGTTAGATTGATTCCTAGATATCTCATTTTTCTGGGTGCTATTGTGAAAGGGATTGACTCCCTAATTTCTCTTTCGGTGAGTCTGTTATTTGTGTTGAGTCTATTGATTTTTGAGTATTGGCCTTGTATCCAGCTACACTACTAAATTTGGCGATTGTCTAGCAGTCTTTTGGTTGAGTTTTTAGGATCATCTATATAGAGAATCATGTCATCAGTGAATAATGACAGTTTAACTTCTTCCTTACCTATATTTATTCCTTTTATTTCTTTCTTTTTTTTTTTTTTTTTTTTTTTTTTTTTTTTTTTTTTTTTTTTTTTTTTTTTTGAGACAGGGTTTGGCTTTGTAGTTCAGGCTGGCCCTGAGCTCACTATGTAGTGAGCAAGGCAAGCCTGGAAATCAGCAGTCCTCCTGCCTCTGCCTCCTAAGTGCGGGGATTATAGGCATGAGCCACGCCTGGCAGTGTGGTATGTGGTACTGGTTGCTCTGGTGGGTGTGAGTCTCCACGCCCAGTATTATATGTAGTTACCAGGGACCTTGTGTTTGCTAGGCAGGTGCCTGAACCACTGACCTATATCTCTGGCCCTTTTTCTTTTATTTCATTGTCTTGCCTAATTGCTGTGGCTAATGTTTCCAGCAGTATATTGAACAAGAGTAGTGACAGTGGACATCCTTGTTTTGTTCCTGATCTTAGTGTAAAAGTTTTAGTTTTTGCTCATGTAGTGTGATGCTGGCTGTTGGTTTCTTGTAAATACTTTTATTAGTTTGAGGTAAACCAACCAATGGGCTACAGAAGAAATTACAGAAATTAAACAGTTTCTACAATTAAATGATAAGCCCAATACAACATGCAGGAATTTATGGGACATAATGAAAGCAGTTCTATGAGGGAATTCATAGCAGTGAATGCCTACACCTGGCAAATTGAGCAAACTCAAATAAGCAATCTAATGCTGAACCTCAAGCTAATAGAAAAAGAGGAACAAGACAAACCCAAAGCTTATACTAGGGAGGAAATTACAAGGATCAGAGCAGAAATTAATGCAGTGGAGACAAAGAAAACGTTAGAAAGAATCAACAAATTGAAGAGTTGGTTCTTCAAAAGGATAAATAAAATTGACAGACCCTTCACCAACCTTCTTAAGCAAAGGAAGGAAAAGGCTCAGATCCATGCTATCAGGAATGAAAATGGAGAAATCACCACAGATCCATTGGAAGTCCAAAGGATAATTAACACATGTCTTGAAAATTTGTACTTCAGAAAGATGGAAAAATCTAGAAAAAATGGATAGATTCCTAGACACATACGAACTTCCAAAGCTGAATGAAGAGGATATTAAAATGGTAAACAATCCAGTATCAGTCTGTGAAATTGAAAATGTAATAAAAAAACCTATCAACAAAGAAAAGCCCTGGTCCTGATGGCTTCACTGTTGCATTCTGCAAAACTTTTAAAGAAGAATTAATGCCAATACTTCTCAAACTCTTTAATGAAATTGAACGGGAAGCAGTACTCCCAAATTCATTCTTTGAAGCAACTGTTATCTTGCTTCCAAAGGAAGAGAAAGATCTAACAAAAAAAGAGAACTACAGGCCAATCTCTTTAATGAACATCAATGCAAAAGCCTCAATAAAATACTCTTAAGTGGATTACAGAGAACCATCAATAAGATCACACACCCTGACCAAGTTGGATTCATCCCAGGGATGCAAGGCTGGTGGACAAAAACGATATGGTCATCTCAGTAGATGCAGAAAAAGCATTTGACAAAATCCAACACCCATTCATGATCAAAACCCTACAGAAAATTGGAATAAATGGACTTTTCCTCAAATTAATAAAAGCTATTTATAAGAAATTATTTTTTCTTTTTCCTTTCTTCTTGAATTAGTTTCAGTGCTTATGCTACTGACTTACGGCACATTCATTACAAGTTTTGTTAGAGAGGAGGCTTAACTATCTAAAATGAGAAACTAGACTGTCGTAAGTTTTTTTTTTTTTTTTGAGACAGAGTCTCGCTTTGTAGTTCCGGCTGGCCCTGAGCTCACTGTGTAGCCCAGGCAAGCCTGGAACTCAGCAATCCTCCTGTCTCTGCCTCCTGAGTGCTGGGATTACAGGTGTAAGTGTTATTTTTTCATTTTTACTTTTACTCACAGATAATTATCTACTTTTTTTTTTTTTTTTTTGAGACAGGGTCTCACTTTTGTAGTTCA